>CAWUFW010019396.1:0-187807 GCA_963921515.1 Calotriton arnoldi
CTCCTCCCAGGGCCTTAGGTATATTGGCTTGGCAGGAGGGCCACTGCCGGTGTGTTGGCTGTTGATGTAGTCTATCTTCAGCAGGTCCCGTACCCTCCTGCGCACGTCATACCACCTGTTCTGGATGTCCGTCTTTGTGCGCCGACATGGTGATTGGGCGTTCACCCTGTTGATGATCCTCTCCCACATCTTGGTTTTCTGCGACATGGGGGTCTGTTGGACCAGAGTGCCAAACAGCTGTGGCTCCACCCTGAGGATCTCGTCTACCATGACTTCCAATTCACTATCTAGGAACTTGGGATTCTTCTTGGGGGGCATGGTGATGGGTGGTGATGGTGGGTGATGTGTGTGTTGGTGTGCAGGTGAGGGTGTGTGGGTGTGTGTTGTGCTGGGTGTATGTGAGGTAGGTATTTGTTGGTGTGCTGATGGTGTGTGGCTTGTGTGAGGGATGAGCTGTGGGTGTGTGGTTGCTTTCTCTTGGGTGCTGGCAGTGGAATGGCATTTGCAAAGGCTCATGGTAGTGATTTGTGTCCTTTATATAGGTGGAGTTGTGGGTGTGTCTTTGTTCTCTGTCCCCACCCCCCAGTATTTATTGGCTTGGTAATTGCTTGTTTGGCCTTTTTTGGTTGATTTTTCCTTTGTGCTGTTTGTGTATGTTGGAAACGTTCTTGTGACCGAGTCGGACCCTGCATTGGTCTCGTACGGTGTTTTCCGTTTCGTTCACGCTGTGTTTGTGCAGTTTTGTATGCTGCGTACGCGTCGGTCGCGGTGTATTGTGTTGCTTCGGCTCGGTTTTGTATGCGTGTCGGTCGTACGGCTTGTCCTCCGTCCGACTCGGTCGTGTTTTTCGCGCCTTGCATCGTACTTTGCGGTTTGGAGTTGGCGGGTACGATTCGGTCGGATTTGTTCCGGGTGCGTGTCGGTCGGTTGGATTCGCGTGTTTTTCCGGCCGGATTGCTATTTTCCGAGCGGCTCGGTCGGTCGGCTTGGTTTCCTAACGTGTCGGTCGGATTTATCGCGGCTTGCATCGTACTTGGCGTGTCGGGCGCCACTGGTACGTGTCGGTCGGTAATTTTTCCGGCTCCGAGTCGGTCGGTGCTTTTTCCGGCCCGAATCGGAATCGACCCCTATGTCTCCCGTGAACACCGGATTTGTTCATCTGCAACCTCTGGCTCCGGCCGGACACCGCGGATCCGCCCCACTCTGCACCCGCCGTCCACGGCCCGAGCTCGAGTGGGCAAACACCACGAGGAGGTCACCCGAGCGATCCTAACCCAAGATCCGGCGACCCCTGACCTGCCTCAAGCCTCCAGCCGACGCCTGCAGCCTAAATCCAGAAGGTCCCCCCAACCGCGACCAGGAGCTGGTAAGAAGATCCGACCCCAAAACGCACCCCTGCACCCGACGCCCCACGGCCTTGGGTGCCAAAACCGACGGTGCCTAACTTCCCAACTTACCTCTCGAAGTGGTGGTCGCACCCAGAAGACCTTCGAACCCAAGCCTGCAGTGCCTTTGCAAACCGGAGGTTCCCCATTGAAAACAACAGGGCGCCCGATGTCGAAACAGCACCCTGCACTTGGCCGCCCTAGTGCCGCTGAGGGTGCACCTTTGGTGCTACTGTGTTTCCCCATTTGCCCTGAGCTAAAGTCCAGGAGCTTTGCTCCCACAACCAAGTGGCCTGCTCGTCAGCAGCCACCAACCGGAGGCCCCCTATCCCCTATTGGATAACATTGGGCCTCAGCACTCTGCACCCGGCCGCCCTAGTGCCGCTGAGGGTGTAACTAGAGTGCATCCTTGACCCTGGGGGACCCCTGAGTCTACCCCCAGAACCTCAACTCCCACTACCAAATACTGACCTTAAAACCGATAACACTATTTTCCTCCATAGGATAACATTGACTGTTTTTCTTGGAAAAGTTTCTAAGTGTGGAGTTTGAAAACCTAAAGAAATTCTTTAAAATTGCACTAACTAACAAAAACGATTTTACTTACCTGTTTGCAGGAAATGTCCCAGAGTAGTATCTAGGTATACTACTCTGTATGAGCCTAGTAATCTCAAAACTTACCTGCTATTTTACTAAAAAGCCTATTCAAGTCTATGTACTGCATTTACTAAGTATTGCATTTCTCTGCATCCAGACTGTAAATCAAACCAAAGTGCATATACAATTATCATTCAAACTGTATTTCAATTGCATTACTACTGTAAAGTATTTATTGCTTACCTGTGCCAGGCTTGCTTGGTTCTAGAAAATAAAATAACTAAAAGAATATTTTTATACAAAAACAATTGGTCTGAAGTTCAGTCTTTGAGTGTGTGAATTCATTTGCTGACTGAGTGTGTACAACAAATGCTTAACACTGTCCTCTGATACTGCCTTACTGCTCGACCACACTACCACAAATAGAGAGTGAGGTGCTATCTAACTTTACCTCTGCCTACCTTTGGGGTTCCACTGGACTCTGTGCACACTATACCTCACTTTGGTATAGTATACACAGAGCCAGCTTCCTACACTCCATTACCACTGACCTGGACCGATCACCTATTAATACCATTCAGCTTCAAACTTGAACACCTTGGCGGTAGTTCCAAGTCTATCCCCGAGAAAGGGAGAAACTGGAGGAAGGTCACCATTGACTCTATAACACCTATGCTTCAAAATGCCGCCCTCTAGTTGACGGGGAACCCAAGCGAAGATATATCCAGCTTCAATAGCTGGGTTACTGACTCCTTAGATAAAGTGGCCCCTCCTAGATCTGTGACATCCTCTAGAAAAAAACCTTCAGCCCCTTGGTTCTCTATGGAACTACGGGCGGAGAAAAGTTTATGTAAGAAACTTGAGCACTCCTGGAGACACTCATACGACCACATGGCCAAAAGCTCCTATAGAGAGGCTTTAAAAAAGTTCATAGACTTAAGCGTAACACTATGCGGGACTACTTTTCTAATAAAATTAAATTGGCAGACAACTCAGCTAAAGAACTATTCAAAATTGTCCAATGTTTTACTAAACCCACGGCTCTAGATAGTACTGTGACTCCCTCCCCTACCCTCTGTGCTGACTTGTCAGACTTTTTTCAGGAAAAGATCCAACTAATTTACTCTACTTTCCCCTCTAACATGTCTTTGCTTGCACAAAATCCAACTCCAGATTCTCACGATACGTGGTCTGAATTCCGCCACCTGCCACTTGACGTGTCTCTCAAGGAACTGTATAAATGTAAATCTGGATCCCCAGGTGACCCCTGCCCGGCTCAGTTTTTTAAATTACTGGCACCCTGTCTTAATGCCCCCCTGAACCTGATTTGGAACTCCTCTCTGACTACTGGTATCTACCCAGCGGTGTGGAAACAAGCCTTCCTACTACCAATCCTCAAGAAACCGGATGCCGACCCAGCAGAACATAAAAACTTTAGACCCATTTCTCTTCTGCCTGCTCCTGCTAAAATTCTTGAGCAGGAAGTTCAGAGACAACTCTCTGAATTCCTGGAATTAAATAATCGGTTCAATGACTCTCAATCTGGCTTTAGCATGGAGACTGCACTCCTGGAAGTCGCAGAAAGCGTACATGAGACTGTGGACTAGGGCAGCGCAGCAATGCTGGTGCTGCTAGACCTGTCTGCAGCATTTGACACTGTGGCCCATCCGATTCTCCTGGAGAGACTTAAGCATCTGGGAGTACGGGGTACAACTCTGTCCTGGCTCCAGACTTTCCTGGAGAACCGCTCACAACGAGTATTTCTGCGCCCCTATGTTTCCTCCCAGAAGCCTCTTGTATGTGGGGTTCCACAGGGATCGGCACTGAGTCCCTTACTTTTCAATGTATACCTTACCCCGCTTGCGACCCTGGTTGAGACTTTCGGTGTGAAAGTGATCTCCTACGCTGATGACACCCAGCTGATGTTCTTGTTCAAAGAACACTTGGAGGTGGCTTTTGTCAACTTTAGGCAATGCCTTAATAACATCTCGGCCTGGATGACTCAAAATTGCTTAAAGTTGAACACAGAGAAAACTGAGGTGCTATTTTTCAATCAACCGGTCCTGCTACCCTCTAAGCTCTGGTGGCATCAGAGCTGAATCCTCCACCGGTTCCGCTGGACTCAGTTAGAAATCCTGGGTTTAAATTTAATAATGATCTCTCCTATAAGACCCAGATTCACCAGGTCTCCTCCTCATGCTTCAGGAAGCTGCGAGCCTTGAGGAAATTCCTCCACTTTCTCCCGATGGTTAGCAGGAGGACTGTAGTCCATGCCTTGGTCACATCCCGATTGGACTATTCCAATAGTCTCTACTTAGGACTACCAGCCTATCTGGTCCGCAGGCTGCAAATAGTTCAAAACGCTGCGGCAGATTGATAAGAAATGAACCATTCCGCTATTGCATCTTTCCCCATCTGCAGAGCCTTCACTGGTTGCCCGTCAGTAGGAGAATTGAATTTAAAGGCACTCACTCTGGCCTACAGAGCCACCAGGGGTCGGGCCCGGCCTACCTGAGACTCAGATTGCAAAATTACCAACAAGACCGGGTCCTGAGATCCAACCAAATGAAATTGCTCACTATTCCTCGTTTCCGTAAGGCCAGGACAGGCGGCAGAGCTTTCATGGTCAGAACAGCGAAGCTCTGGAATGCCATGCCTCTCCACCTCCGCATGACAGAGCCAGAACCGGCCTTTAGGAGAGCTTTAAAACCCTGGCTCTTTAACCGTACATAGCTCTTCTCCCTGTGCCTTCTAGTGTGATTCTGCTGCCTTAGCACGGGACACCTTAGTTGGAGGTAGCCATTCGCTCTATAAATCTCAAATGTAAAATGTAAATGTAAGGAGGGGAAGTCTGGCTGCCTGTTGGCGTGGCTTGCTCAATCGGACACACGAGGCACCCCGATCATGCACATTCGGTTAGAGATGAACCAACCAGTCCATGATCCGGACGGAATCAATACCCTGTGTATTGAATATTACGAAACTTTGTATATGGCTCCACCCCAGGTCCCAACAGAAGAACAGAGAGCTTTCTTATCCCAGTTACCTATTGCCACAATCACGAGCTGATCTGGCAGCTCGGGCCAGTCCCAGGAAATTCTGATGGCAATCAAGGCTATGGCGTCAGGCAAGACCCCAGGGCCAGATGGTCTGCCTGTGGGATTTTATTCTGATTATGCGCCGAAATTGGTTCCCTGCCTGGAAACTATGTATGCAGAATCAATGCACCTAGGCCGACTTCTTGCATCTGTCAGAGATGCGCATGTAATTCCTCTTCCCAAGCTGTCTGTGGAGGGTGCCTGAGTTACTGACTTTTGACCTCTCTCGATGCTCAACATGGACTTCAAGATTCTAAGCAAGGCCCTGGCGCTCCGGCTACTGCCACACATGAATACACTCATCCACACAGACCAAAATGATTTTATCCCCACGCAGAACACCTCAAATAATTCACACTGACTGTACTCAGTATTGTACCACCCTGATGTGAGGCGCTTTTCCCGGGGAAGCTCTTCTTTCAATAGACCTCGAGAAGGCCTTTGATACTGTCAGATAGGACTTCCTATTTGAAACAATGACACATATGGGTCTGGGCGAGGACTGGGTGAACTGGGTGAGGGTACTCTATGAACAACCCACAGCTATACTTAAGCCGGATAAAGTGGTCTCTGTGCTTTACCAAGTGTTCCGGGGCACCTGGCAGGGCTGCAAGCTATGACCACTTTTGTTTGCTCTAGCGATAGAGCAACTGGCGGTGTTGTTCTGACAAGGCGGTGAGGGACTGGGGTTGACAGTGGGAGGTCATGAACAAATCATCTTGCTCTATGCAGATGACCTTCTGATATACCTTAATGATGCGGTAAAAGGCTCTGAAGTGGCATTGGACCTACTAGCTAGATTTGAACGCATGTCCGGTTTACGTGTCAACAGAAAAAAGACCTACCTATTCCCAATGTCCCCGACCTCCCCTCGACTCATTGCCATCCCACCTGACCTTAATTGGGCCACCTCTACTTTTAAATACTTGGGGATACACGTTTTCCACTCCTTGGAGGACCTGCGGGAGGGGAATCTTGGAAGAGCGCTCCGATCCCTTCGAACATATATCCCATTTTGGTGCTCCCTACGTCTCCCAATCATGGCACGAATCTCATTGTCCAAGATGGTCATGTTGCCGCGGCTGCTATACTTCTTTGTCAGCCTCCTGACTTGGGTGCCCGCAGCATGGTTTCGGCAGCTTGACTCTCTCTCCTTCGAGATCTTATATGGGATGGAGGACGGCGGAGGGTGTCGTTGGTGACATTACAGCGCCCTATTGAGGAAGGCGGCTTGGGAGTACCGAACGTTGAGCACTATTTTCTGGCAGCACAATTACAGTGGCTAGCACAATGGCTAGCGGGTGTAGGTCCCGAAGGAACAAATGTGACGAATGCAGGAAACCACACCCCCCGCTGCTAGCCAAAATGCTTGATGCACCGGTAGTAATCCCTCAACAGTCCTTGTTACAATCCACCGCTCTGCAGTGTTGGAGGCGCTGCGTGGCAAAGCGACCGGATTCTTCATTATATGCCCCAGATTTGCCCCTGGTCGGTTTGCCACATGGCAACCCCAGAAGAATATTCACCTCTGATCAACTGTTGCCATGGACTTAGGTGTGACTTGACACTGTGGGAGATTGCTACCAGCAGTCGACCCTAACGCCACTGGAAGGTCTGGTTGAAAATAATGGGCTCCAAGCGGGACAATTCCTGCAATATGAAGCCTTGATACGAACATTAAAGATGCTCTGGGGTAAAGGGCGGGGAAAACCCAAAACCCATGTAGTGTTGCAGACCATACTCACCCTGGGAAGGGCGCAACATCAGGTGAAATGGCTTTATATTTTACTGGCGGAACTATCCTGCACCCCCCTCCAAAAATTACGCGATAAGTGGGAGCTCGTATTGAATAGATTCCTCTTGGACACGGAATGGAAGAAAATATTAGCATATCCCAAAAAAGTTTCTCACAACACTAGGATGAAATATATACAATTTAACTATACTCATATGACATATCTGTAACCCCATAGGTTCTGAGTTGCATATGGAGGCAATATACATAACTGCCAGAGGTGCGACCATGCAGACGCCGACTTTATCCACATGACTTGGGAGTGTACCCTAGTAGATAGATTTTGGGGAGAAGTTCTGGTGTTGACGGGGGCAGCAGTGGGGTGTACACTTACAAACACGATCAAAACCTGTCTGTTGGGACGCGTCCCTAGATCACCTAAGCGTAAAGTGGGCACTAGGTTTGTAGACTTGACTCTGATCCTGGCCAAAAGGAGAATAGCCTTTGCATGGAAGTCGACTAGGGGACCCACAATAGAGGACTGGAAACGGGACGTGACACAATGGGCGAAGGCTGAAGGGAAAGCCCTGACCAGGGAAGATGCACGTGGGGTTCGGCGACATCCCATGGCGGGTTCATGGAACAAAATCTTGGAATTCTGGGACCACCCTGAGAGAAACCAATCCCAAGAAAGCGATGCTGGGTTCAACTCTAGCGATAGTGAACATACCAAGGCTATTTGGGGGCGGGCAGTTAGGGCTGCTGGGGCTACACCCTGCCCCCCTCGCCCTCTCCACTGCCCTTGACCATATTACGACACCTCCCGGGCTGCTTACTTGCAGGACCCACTGAGTTCCAGTCTGATAAAAGAGTTGTGGACAACACATGGGAAAGGATGGCTCCCCCCCGCGGGAGCTGCCCCAGGACTTCCCCCCTTGTCTACACTCCTGATGAGCAGAAACATTAATAGCACCTCACTGCACAGTTTGTTGGTTTGTGATTTTATTCTGTTTTTTTTTCCCATTTCTTTTTTTTCCTTTTTCTTTTATTCTTTTTCATTTCACTTTTCTGCATAATATGGAACACCCTCACGGGTAGCTCCTTCTCCCAGGATAGACTACACACACACATAAATGGCCATCTCTGCAGGGTTCCAATGTGCACTATAGAATATTACACCAATACTGGTTCACATATATTAGTAAACTTATATAAGTATGGTAGAGCTGGCACATAACAATCCATAATGGATGATTACCTGGGACTCATGTACTGAAAAAGTTGAAATAATACGCAATTGAACTAAGATTTAAACTATATTGTATGTGACATGACGAAATGATATGCAAGATCTCTGTTACCATAATAGTTAATTTAATAAAAAATATGTTTTAAAAAAAAAAACACTTTTGCACTGTAGTCTGGAGGCATGGAAGAGACAATATAAGATGCTGTGTGAAACCCTTAATAAGACTACTAAGCAATATGAATGTAAGGCAGCCTCACGGCAGCAGTGTCAGTATTTTACAACTATTTGTTCTGTGCACTTTATATGCCTGGTTTACATTAACTCCCCGCATTTTTGTATGGGAAAACCAGGAGCTACGACATCAAGTGCTGGAGAGTGACACGTATAATCAGAATAATTAAGTGGCGAAAGACCAGTCGCGGCTCCTAAAGGGAGTGCTGCGGGGCGGTGGGGCGGGGCGGGAGAGGGGCAGGGTGGGGGGTAGTAAACTACGGCGTACGGCCGAACAGATTTAAGTAACTAAATAAATAAATAAAACGAATTACATTGCGCGCGCTGCATCGCCATTTGTAATGCAGCGCGTGCAATGTAATTCGTTTTATTTATTTATTTAGTTACTTAAATCTGTTCGGCCGTACGCCGTAGTTTACTACCCCCCACCCTGACCCTCCCCCACCTCGCCCCACCGCCCCGCAGCACTCCCTCCAGGAGCCGCCACTGCGAAAGACCAGTCTGTGCACTCTCCTTCAACCTCTCCTTGGCCCTCATGCTAAACTATTGGCCTGTAACAGTCCCTGGACAATGCACCCAATATTTTTATGATGTCTAATTTTAACATGTCCTTTAATTCATTTTAAAATGTCAATCTTTGCACTGTGTTCTAAAAGAATGTATGGCTTTAATCAACTGAAAAAACATTCTTTGACTGGCACATGTTCCATTAATATCTTTGACCTGTGTGGCTTCCAAGATCCCTGCCCACACTTTTTCTCCTCAGGTTAGACGACCATGAAACTGCCATTGCTGTCTTTTTTTCTATTTAGAAGGCAATGTTGCCAGAGCTTTGTAGCATGCCCAACTATCTGTGCTGTGTCTTACTTATTTGATGTATTGGTGTTTTTAAATAATTTACACTCCTGTCTCCTAAGTTAGGCCTGACTGCACGTTGTCAGCTACCAAGGGTTGAGCAAGGGGCTAATATACTGAGATCTTTACTGGACCCTATAACGTGTTAGTGGCCTTATTGCTATTGGTAGGTGCATACTCACCCCTACCAATAACCCACTTCCCAACGGGGGAAAACAGGAGGGTGATGGTCTAGTCGCCAGTCGTGTGATTTAGGTAAGCAACACACCTCTCAGCGGGTGATGCCCTAGTATTGCTTGATACTACTACGTGTGACATTGCCAAAAGCTGATGTAATAACATTGCTGCCAACTTATTTTTGAGCTCCACCCGCAATCACATTTGTCCTCTTATTTTATCCCACCCTCAAGGTCTTACAGTGTTTTCTTTTTCTGTGATTTTTTTACGCTGCTTCTACCGCCACCCCTAAGTTCAGCAACTGCCCCCTAGCACTTTTGAAAAGAGAAGTTAGGTTTTTTGTTTCCTTCTCCGATCTTTTCCAGTATGTTTTTTTATACTGCTGTCTTGAAATATTTTTGCCTCCTTACTAGGATATTATGTTTAAACAATGACACATTTCCATGGGACATTTCTTAGGCTCTCCACACTTCTTACCTGTGGAATTTGTAGGAATGTGCCCTTTATATACATTGCGAATTATCAATAGACAATTTAGCAAGAAATCCATTAAAACAGATTTTGTATACATCCTCAAAGTTTCATTTCCATACATACAATAATTTGTTTTTATTTAATTTAATTTTAATTTTTTTCTGAATGTGCGGTAAGTGCAACACAACAGCTTTCTAAATTGGAAATCACTACTTTCCAGTAAGTAACATATTTCATGCTTTATGTGCGTAGGTATCCGTGGGTGAAATCAATGGAGCTGAAATGATTTTAAAACATAAAATCAATGGACGCTTGCGTCGGTTCCATGCCGCAAGGTTATTGACACATATTTAAATAGATCTGCAATAAAACGATCAAATGCATGTTCGACTAATGGACTCAGCGTAGAACTGAAAGCTGTCTATCAGACAAGCGAATGGTGGATATAATTTTTCAATAACTTACAAATTTAACAGGACACTCGAACATGGTTATGTAAAAAGATAGGAATATTATTGCTCTGCAGTCATGATGCGATGTTAGATGTGCTTGTGGATGGAATACACCTACCGCCGGATTTGAAACTCAGTTGTTGAATGCTCTGAGGAAAGAGAGTAAAAAACCTAAGCCCCCGATTTAAGACTTCATTACAAGATCCAGGTTAACTCTGCAGGGAGTTACCGGGCCAGAGTTAATTATTCGTTCTTCTGTCTCTCAGTGGTTTAAAGGGAATTTAATTTCAAGGTATTTCCCAGGAAATGGGCAATAACACACATACCTAGAAATACCTGGTCCAATTTAGCGGGCCTGATTCACTAAGGTAAACTTCCACTTTGTGTTAAGTCCATGTTTTTTTGGTATTCACAAACTATGAGTTAATAGTAAGTTTATTACTGCAAGACTCTGCAGTCAAGGCGGAGAACTTGGCACATAAAAAGATTGGGCAGGTTTATCTTTTTATGTGCGGAGTTCTCCGCCCCGACTCCGCAGTCTGTTAGCTTGTAGTAAGTGAATATCAAAAAACCCCATAAAAGTACACAAAAGTGTAAGCTTACCTTTGCGAATTAGGGCCACCCTGCTTTTCTATCTTCAAGAGCAGGTGGTAAATGGTGTGGGACTTTTTTATTCCTGGCTGTACAGAGTCGAGGGAGAGTGAGGACAGCAGACAGCAGAGGGCTTTTTACTTCATGGGGGGGGGGGGGGGCGTTTTTTTGTTGCTCCTGCCCCCCCCCCCCAAACTCCATATTGGCGTTCTGGTAGGTTTCTCCAGGCTTAGAATTTTCGCGTATGGATGTTGCAGACATGATTATTCCAGGCCTGGAGAAAGTGGAAAACTTGTAGTTGCCCAGAGCGATATCCCTTTTGGGGATATCACCTCCAGGCAACTTGTAATGAGGGCCTTAATGTTCTTTTTGCGCTCTCGCACTAGCATTACACAAAGCAGCACTGCATGATGTAAAGAAGTGCAAAGTGCACAACACAAAGAAGTCTATAGAATGCAAATGGGTGCAACATGCAAAAGTGTTTTGTGTGCTGAAAAGTTGATATGAGTGCACTGGGGGACAGCTTTGTGTCACATAGCACCAAACTGATGTTCATGGAGACATAAAACGGTGGGTAAAATGCAAACATACCTAGCATTTTACTCAAAGTCAGACCTACATTTGCATGAAATCCTAGTGCCTACTGAAAGGCACAAACGATGGGCAAAAGGGAAATTGTTTGATTTGCCTCTGCTGAGTATGTGTGAAATTACACATATTAGGCAATTAATCATATGCAGTTATCTGTGCATACAAATTTGCACTGGAGCCTGGCCCTTAAGTAAAAATCCCATGGATGATACTGCACAATGTTTAACCCTTTGTGCAATGCCCCACCGTACTGAATGAATTCTAGTAAATCTTGGACCAAGTTTAAGCAGGTGCTGAGGTGGTTTCTGACCCACCACCTCTACAGCATTTCCAGAGACCCAAGGCAGCCAGTGCAATGGCCGATTTCGGTCGGTTTCTTCCTCACATTCCTCAATCTCAGGTCCTTGAAAACTCAGCAGAGTTGGGGCAAGGATGCTGATGTTCCGAATTTGCCAGCTGATGTCTCCCTTGTAAGCTACTATCCTGTGCAGAACCACAGTTGACTGGAGGTATGTCTTTGTGCTTGCAATGGCTAAGGAAGAGGTGCTGTCAGCAGTGCCGGACTGGGAACCCAAAGCAGCCCTGGCAATTTGATCGGATTAGCCTTGGGGTGGTGGGGGGGGGGGGAGGGGGCAAGTGTGAAGCACTGCTGCATTTGCTACTGGGGGTTGAAATTGCAGCAGCGCTGCAAAACCAGCCCCCGGTAACAAAAAAGGTCTCCACCGCTGAAAAACTGGCCACCACCCTTCCAGCCTCCCGGGGAAACGCCCGATGCCCGCTCTGGTCAGTCTGGCTGTGATTGTCAGTGCAGCTCTTTATTTTGTCGGGTGGTGAGGTACAGAGGGATGTGGGAGATGCCAGCAGGACATCGGGTATTCTTTCTTTAAAAAAATAATTATGAAGGTGACGGAGGGAGGGCAGGCTGGTGTTTTACCTGGATATTGAGTTTTAAATATTGAGCTACAAAAATATTTTAGTAGATGTATTTACAGCAAAAATATCAACAAGTTAAGTATAGATAGGTCAGTACAGGTTTAATATTCTCAATTCCACATCTGCATACCTTGAAGAAATATCTATCTTCAAGGTACGTAGATGTGGAGTTAAGAATAGTAAATTTATACTTACCAATCTACACTTACCACCACAATATTTTGGCTCTTGATATTTTTGTTACAATATTCTTGTAGCATGATATTTCTGAAGTAGATATTCTGACATAAAACTATGAAGGCTAGTGGGAAAGGGTGGCTGGATGCTAGGTACATTGTTTTAATGAATGGTCAGTGGGGGAAGTAAGAGTTCCAGAAAGGTAAGAGAGCCCTTGTTAGCCATGCCTTCTACATAATACTATTCCCCCTTAATATCTGATTCATGTAATCACCATGTGGGTGGCGGGTGCCCATGAAGGAGTACACAAGATATATAAAATAATAGATTATAGCTGTCAATAATTGTTCTCCAATGAAATCCATACACAATGGTGCTTATTCACAAACTGCATTTTGTAGCCCATTTAGTATTTTATTTGTGAGTTTAATATAGCGTGAACTTGACCTGAAGATCTCAGAGTGCTTTACAGAGTAAGCACAAACAATAATAACATGAGGTAGATCACGGGTGCATAGAGATATATATAGTAATGGTAAGAATAAGCACACTAATAATAACATGAGGTACATAAAGGGTACATAAAAATATATATAGTAATGGTAAAAATGCAAATGGTATACAACGGGATATGGAACAAAATAGCAGCATGTCCCGGGGTTATATAAAACGCCAATAAAAATACACAGCAACAATTGCATAAAATAAGAATCCAAAGGACAGTAGGATACATGAGCACCAAAAGTCCTGAGGTAGATATTAAAGGGAGTTGTTAGAGAGGGGAGAGTAGATGCATAGATTCACCCGAGGTACTGAAGGCGTATGGCATCCTAGCACTAATGAACAAGGCAACTTGGTGCTTTACTAAATAGGAACTATATCAGTAACATGAGGTACAGGGAGAGGAAAATAAATACTACACCGGGAGTGGTGGGATATATAAGTAGAATAGCAGCGGTACCCAGGTTACATAAAAGTGTAAATAGCCGAACAATAGGCATTAAACCAAAGAAGAGTACGATCAACAGTGTACATAAAAGTACTGAGCTAGTTAAGCAGGGAGGATGCAAGGTGGGGGGACTAGAGGCACAGTTATCCCTGACGTAGCGATGCCTGGAATAACGGGGGTGGGGGGGAGTGAAGTGAAACATAGGTCCAAGACTCGGGCAAGTTTCAGAGTGACGGAAGGCAGTGGACTGAAGAGGGGACCGGGTCAAACAGGGAGCGGGGGCATGGCCAAGTCATTCAGTGAGAGAGGAGTTTATTAGATAGGATTTTTTAACTTCTTTCTTGAAGAGGGATGAGGATGGGTTACATCTGAACTCAATTGGGAGAGAAATCCTGATATTAGGGGCCATCTCAGAGAAGGAACGGTGGTAGGTTTCCTCCTTCTTGAATTTTTGTTGTTTGAGCAGTAAGGAGCTCGTACTTCTGGATGATCTGTTCCCATCCGAATGGGGCAGTTTCTGGGGCAGGTAGGAGGGGGTGTTGTGGTGCAACGCTTTCTGAGTCATGCAGGCAATTTTGGGATGCATCCTGGCCTCAAGCGGCAGCCAATACAAAGCACATAGGTCTGGGGAGATGTGATCACTTTTTATAGATCCCGTGATGAGCCTGGCTGCTGAATCAAGAGTGGCCTTAAGAGGAGCAAGGGAGGTTTTTGGGAGGCCTACATGGGTAGCGCTAACATAATCCAGTTTCAGGAGCACAAGTGCTTGAGTCACAGTTATGAGGTCAGCTGCAGGGAGGGAAGTCTTTAGTTTCGTAAGGATATGCAACTGATGGTGGGCTCCTCTTGTGATGGCGCTGATGTGTTTATGCATGGAGAGGTCTTTGTCTAGGGTGATACCTAGGGATTTGGTGGAGTCGATGATGAGTGGGGTGCAATTTAAGGCAGAGAGAAGGGGCATCCATTCTTTGAGGTCAGAGGTGGAGGAGGGTGGAGCGATCAGTAAGAATTCAGTTTTGAGGGACTTGAGTTTGAGGTGATTGTGAGTCAGCATTGTTGTGTTAATGTTAGGGTGTTATTGCAGCACAAGCCACAATAGTAAAAATACAATTTTAAACCACCATGCGCCGTGTGGCAGGCACCAATGCATGGATGTTTGAGTGCCCCAGGCCTCATAGCGGAGGCAGCAGTGGACGGGGGCCCTGCTAGGGGCCCCCAAAGTCACTTTCTGACAGCATTTCCATGTCAGAAAGGCCGACATGGAAAGGCTGTGGGAAACGGACATCATAATCCCGACTGCGGTGCCTGAGCAGGCACCGCCATCATTTGGAGATTATCTGTCCCACTGACGCCACGTCGGGCTGCTTGAGCCCATCGGCATTCCCCTACGGGTTTCCCTCCGACCGCCAGTATCATAATACGGTGGTCGGACGGAAACCTATGATGTCGGGCAGAAAGCCTCAAATGAGCTGTCGGATGGCTTTCCACCCGACATAATAATCAGGCCCTTAGTAGTAAAATGTGGGAGGGACATGGGGAGTAGCTGGAAAACGGGCATACTTACTACTAAATGGAAGTGGTTTAGAGGGGAATAAGGAGGAGTTTAGGGAGAGTTAATGAGTGGTTTTGGGAGAGATATGCACCCATCCACAAAAGAGTAAGCATATTTCTATTCGCAAACAGCACTTCTATAGTTATTACAGGCAAATAGGGACTCAAAACAATAATAAATTATTCCTGCCCAGAGGTGGAGTAAATCCAGCACCATACATGGTCAACCACTGGTACTGCAACACCCTCCCATAGAAAATAATTGATCTGGGGACTTTAAATAAAACCCCAGCGGAACCATGTAAATTAAATTCAATTATTTAAAAAAATGTAAAATATAAATAATATAATTTAATGCTAAAAAAATCTAAAAAACATTTATTATTTAATTGTCAAAGATTTTTAAAACCTTTTTGAATTTATAAATTAATGTAACATTAAATTTATTAAAATATAATTACTTTTTTAAATTTAATTCTATACGTCACTTTTAATAATTATTAATACATAATAGAAATGTATTCTTTTTACTTTAGGTGGGAATTACAACCCACCATGAAGTGGGTTTGGGTTTCCTAGAAGACCTGGTAGGTTTGGCGCACATCCTGTTATGGGTCAAGCTATGGATAATACCTAAATTGAACTTCACTTGTAGGTATAGTGGATGACTGTTTGAACCAAACTAATGTGCAAGCCATTCCCTGGCTTAAATATGTTAAAAAATACCCTTCAAGACCTAGGATTGAGCAATCTTTGGGAGAATACAGCACAAACTAGTTCCTACACAAATCACATCCCCAGCTCAGGGGGCACAGGGGGACCTGTAGGGCCTCCTTTGTTTCAGCACCACCAGCCTTTTCATGGAGGAAAGACCTCCATGAAAATGCTGGCGGTCCTTAAATTTGTGATATGCATGGCAGTGCCACAGCAGCACCACCTGCATCTTACAATAGCCCTGACTGCTGCGCCACCGCCAGGCAACAGCGGTTCCCTGATGGAGCCAGGGGTCCAATTTAGTCTGACCGCCCAACTCATAATAGGGTGGTCGGACCGCTGGTGCAGCGGTGACTGGACCACCACCGCCGTGAACACCACAAGTCTGGCGGTCCTCGGACCTTCAAACTCGTAATTAGGCCCTTAGGGGCTGATTACAATGGCGTACGGACTTCAGTCCGTCCACCATCGTATCGGGGATTGGGACCGTTCGCCTACAAAGCGGCGGTCCCACAGGGCTAATTATAATGAGACCGCCACTGTGGCGTTCGTACTGACCATGTTTTGTACTGCGGCGGGCGCTACACTCTGGAGCACCCGCCGCAATACAAAACAGAGACCCCACACATATCCCTGCAATACATGCGGTGCCTGCCACATGGTGCATGGATATGCAGGTACAGTGTCTGTGGGCCAGGGGGGAAGGTGGGCCTGCTACGTGTCCCCATTGTCCCTTTCCAACAGCTTTTACATGGCGGGTTTCCCGCCATGGAAAGGCTGGCGGGTAAGGGACATTCTAATCCCTACGGCGGTGCCTAGTAGGCACCGCCAGCATTGCAGGGACTACGAGCCCCTCCGATGGACTGATGGGCTCCTTGAGCTCGTCGGATCTGTGGCGGTTGGTCTTTCCAACCGCCACACAGCCGCCCACCATCAAAATGTTGTGGGCAGTAAACTTGATTACAATGGTGGGGAGACCGCCACCGACAACCTGTCGGTGGCGATCTCCCCACCATTGTAATCAGCCCCTAAGTTTTTATATTTAGAATTTTATATTTTTGGGTATTTAATAGAGTTTTTAAAATATGTTATTTGTTTGAAGTGAAGTATTCTCTCTGTAGTGTAGCAGTGAATGGAGTGGGAACAGTAAATTTTGCCCCTCCTGAGCCCAACGCTTTCCCTACAGTTGCACAGACTGGAGTGGGAATAGCAAATTTTACCCCTCCTGAGTTAACGCTTTCCCTAATATTGCACAGACTGGAGTGGGAATAGCAAATTTTACCCCTCTTGAGTCCAACGCTTTCCCTGCTGTTGCACACACTGGAGTGGAAATAGTACATTTTATCCCTCCTGAGTCTAATACTTTCCTACTGTTGCACAGAGTGGAGTGGGAATACAAATTTTACCCCTCCTTAGTTGAAAGCATTCCCTACTGTTGCACAGACTTTAGTGGGAATAGTAAATTTTACCCCTCCTGAGTCCAACACTTTCCCTACTGTTGCACAGACTGGAGTGGTAATAGTACATTTTACCCCTCCTGAGCCCAACGCTTCCCCTACTGTTGCACACACTTGAGTAGGAATAGTCATTTTTACCCCTTCGGTGTCCAACACTTTTCGTACTGTTGCACATACCATAGTAAGATTAGTATATTTATTATTAGAGTTTAATAGTGTTTTAGCATTATTTAAATATTTATTATTATTATGTGCTTTTGTATTTAATTTGATATTTGTATATATATACATTTATGTAATTTGTAACATATTTTTAGTCAAATGTTTTTTTATCTATTGTTTATTTTTATGTCTAATTAAACTGGATTTTCTTTTATTATGTTTGCAGTTTATTTGTTACATTTATTATTTATTTTTATGTGTATGTAAATATATATATATATAGTTGTTATATTGGTATATTTTAAAAACATTGAAAAATTCAAATCAAGATTATAAATGATATTGTTTTTAATAGTTTATATAATATATTTGTATATACATATTCATATATGTGTGTGGGTGTTTGTTTAATTAAATATGTATTTATATATGTCTTTAAATATTACTTAAACATTTAGGGATGTTCGGGCAGGTGACTGCAATAAGTCAGCGATCTCGCCCATCCTATTATGATATAACCGCCATGCAGGCGGTTGTAAATGCCTTTTTCTACTGCAGCTTCTGCTGCGGCCCGGAAATGGGCCACAGAACAAGCCTCAATAGAAAAAGGCACTTTTCAGACATCCATGCACCGTGTGTCACGCACAATGTGGTGGTCGGACCGATGCCCTGGATATTGGACAGAGCACCAGCAACAGCCTTTTGGTAGCAGTCCACCCGAAATCAAAATATATTTACAGTTTTTAGCTATATATATATATATATATATATATATATATATATAAAATATATTTTGTATATTTTTTTATATTAGCGTAAAACAATATTTCTATTCAATATTTTTGTACTTACATTATATGTATAGAAAAACAATATTTTTGTGATTGATATTTTTGACACAATATTTCTGTATCATGATATTTTTGGTTTTGATTTTGTGTCAGAGAACCCAAAGCAAAATGCTTACCACCTATCTGAAGGAATCAAAGTGAATAGAAAGTCATTTGGATCAGAAGTAGACTCTTGGATGACGTCCATCAGCAAAGAAGGAACTAAAATGTCTGTTAGTGGATACATAACACTGAACAGGCAGAAACAAGAAGGCTACAAAAGATGATTCACCTCTACTTTTCAGTTATTCAAGACTAATAATCACTTCCACAAGCCAACAGAGCTCTGTACTAACATGTCTGTTGCCAAAGCTCTGTGAAATATTACCGTCTTTTTGCCTTCCAAAATTAAATAGGCATTGTCAAAGCCAAAAGGCTTGGTCATGGCTTGGTTATATTTTTGTTGCATGCAAATGCCACAAATATAAAAGGAAGAAAAAAGAAAACATGCCTTTACCTCTGGCATCCATATGATTGCAGTCTGAAGTTATTCATTATTGACATTTTTCGAAAGAGAAAATAACATAATCACTAAGACAGGGATGTACTGAGATGGAGCCGAAGATAACCACACAAAAAATAATGGCAATCATATCCATATCCACAATTAAACGCGAGGATTCAGCATTACCTCCCGCAGCCCCAGGATTGTGTGAGGTTAAAAAGGGAGATAGAAATATTCAGGTAGGGAAAGATTGATAGGTATTGAAGCTAGGAGAAGGGGTTTGGGAAGGAGTATCATTCTCAAAAGGATGCCCTTCAATCAAATCCTGTCAGTCTAACACCAGAGTACTTTCTAATGGAGCAATTACCTATCGTAAGGGCTCTTCTTTATTGTCAGGGTCCCACTCTGTTTTGTGTCAATCCCTGCCCTGTAGGAGTCATTCCAGTTTCTGTATGAGCAGTCGCTCCATAGCCGGTTAAACTTATGAGGAGGCAGTGAGTTAGTCACGTTCTTCCCCCTTGCATGACACTCATGTCTGATTCCACACCATCAATTGGTCTTCCATCCTGTATATAACTCCCTCACAGGCAGCGCCACTAAACATTTCAGTTAGCCACACACCGTTAGTTGGGAAGGTGGGGAATGCCTGTGCATGAGTATGCACATTTTTGCTGTGGCAGTGAACAGCAATGGACACTGATGGTGCAAGATGTCTGGTATTATTGAACAGTTGTGCAGTAAGGCATGACCCTAGGCATCAAGAGCAGTGCATCATTGGCTGCCACTGTTGATCATATTGATATCCAATACTGTAGTATTTTAAGGCAAGACCATTGGATATGTTCAAGTTCACATTTGGATGTGAGCATTGCTAGCAAGAAGTGTTGCCTAAGAGATCTGCCTATATAGTCTATTTGGAGTCCACTAACACTGATGAGGACGTTAAAGTATGTTAATTTCAAGCGGGCCTCCTTCAGTCTCTTGTTGTGTTTGTCTGGAATGTCAGACCAGTCTTCCTTTGTAATTTTATATGTAGCTAACTCTGCCACTGCAGTTTTAGCTCCTGCTCTGTCTCCTCAGTGAATACTTTTTCATTAATCACTACAAAGAGGTCTGATGTTACTTCCTTGTTGTTTCCTTATCTCGAAAGCTGTTCTAAGATATCACTAAGCTTGAAAGAGGCTCTTCAAATCTCACTCTTAGGTAGGGAGACAATTGGGTATATCTCCACATGTGGTTTGCTAGAAGGCTAATGTCTTCCCGTAGTGAAGGAAATAGTTTAACATTTTCTGCTGTTAAGAATTTGTCAATAGAGGATATTCCTGCTGAGATCCAGTCTACCCATTGTATCATGGCTCCTCCGATATATATGGCTGCGTTGTTCTAAAAGTATAGATCTACATTGAAAAAGGGATCTATCCAGAGGCACTTATTGGATCCTCCTGTTAATACGGTGCTTTGGAGAACTGAGTTGTCAAAGAAGTAGATGATTTGGACAGATATACATATCTATACCCAATGTCCCAGACAGGGGCATGAGAACACATTCCAGATCCTACCGTAAAGCTGCAGTGCCTGACTGGGAAAGTATATAAGACAGTTGAGATAGTTATTATTTTAGGTAATAAGAGTCTAGATGGGGCATACACATATCTCTTGCTAGTTTGTCCACATACTGTCTATGAGCTTTGTGGTATGGTTTCTTGCCTTTCCATATAAAGGACAGGGCATCACAGTCTATTTATGCCATGAGTTTCTGAGTTAAAGAAAGTGGCAGCATGCCAAACAGGTAGCTAAATTGTCTTGCTATTTCCATTTTCATTGCTTGCACTCTTTCCCACAAGGAAAGTGGCAGATGAGCCTAACATGAGTAATCCCAAATATTTTTTTGCAATATGTGGAGGTAAAGTTATCCTCTGTTATGTGTGTAAGTCCCCTATTGACAAAAATCACTATTCAGCTGATGTGGCAGTGTTTTCACCGGAATGGGCAATTTTTTTTATAATTGATGGCAAAGTGTTATTCTTGTACCTAGTGAAGACTATAAAATAGTTAATCAAGGACAGAAAAGTGAGCACCACGGGCTCTAAGTCAGTGAGCGTCATGAGCATACCATCTGTATATAAGATTATTTTGGAGTCCCCCGGGTTCATATGACCCCCCTTTTCCCCATTGTATAGTATAACATTTACCAATAATTTCAAAGGAATTAACAATGACATTGGCAATAGTGGCCTCCCCAGTTCACCTGGGCAGACGTGCCTATATAAGGCCATCTCACTTTAAATTAAAGTGTCCTCCAGCCTAACCCTCTCCATAGTTTGCAAGCGATAGCTCCAACTGACCCTAATGACAGCGATCTCTGCATATAAGGAGAGAACAATCATATTGTCTTTAGAGTCCCTTGTTAGCCATAACAAGTGGCAAAAAGTCCTCAGGTGATTGCATTAAGAACAACCTTGGATGAATCTCACTTGACATGGGTGTATGAGGTAAGGAATTGCCCACTTAAGTCTGTTCAATGGGATCTTCACCACTATCTTGATGTAAACGTAAAAATCTGTGAGATAGATCTATAACACAAGACATGAAGGTGGGCTTTGCTATATTTAGGGAGAATGGTGATCAGTAATTCGTTCAACAGAGTGGTTAAGAAGCCTGATTGTTTGGCTGTTCTAAAAATCTTGTACATGTTGATCAAATGATTTTGTCCCATTTTATAGAACACCACATAAACACCAACCTCTCTATTGGGGTTTGTTATTGGAGTGATCTGATATTGCCCCTGAAATATTGTCTTTAGAGATTTCCCCACTGAACATATCGTATACCTTGTCGGTTACTTTTGGTAGATATATTGAGGATAAGAAGGCTGTCTCCTGTGGGGTAAGGGCCACCACTTCAGAAAAGTACAGTTTTCACAATGTTTGATAGTATGTTGCGAAGCTTTATCAAATGTCTTATGGGATCATTGATTTTGCCTTTCTCTTTCTCTACTCAGATGGTAGCAGCCTTCTAGCGTTTTAGCCCCAACTCATTTTGGCACTACTGAAGACATCTCGGTGCATACTCAGCATCCTAGGTGAAGAGGGAGTTGATGGAGAACTTCACCTGTTCCAGGTCTCTTCTGCTCTGGCTTGTAGGAATGTTGGCACATTCACTGGGTAATGACTAAATGATCAGGGCTCTGCCTTGTATATTTCTTCTGTTGAGCACTGTCTCATAAGCTGTCAATGGGTTGTGGCCTTCCCGGACGCTTACTAAATTTGTGTTGAAGACAGGTATCAGGGCCTGAAGCATCTAGAAACCCAGGTGATCATGGGAGTGTAAATGTAGCTGAAAGATAGCCTGACTGGACTCTGACTCTGTTCACCTCTAGGTTCACTTACGTACAGGGGAGTTGCCAGCTACTTGTTAAGGTTAGTCCATAGAAGGGTAAACACACTTCAGGTGGCCCTGAACTATCTGTCAGGGCCTATCCATAGAAGATTTTCCTTCTACCTGCAAAAGACTCCCAGAGATGTCTGTTAATCATCTGTACCTCATAACAGCACTGATCAGCATATCACCAAAGATGAGCTCTCTCAACAGAAAATATTTTGAACAACTTTATTGGGTAACAGAAAAAGGAGGTTAGATATTGCATAAACCTCTGTGGGCACCAATCAGGAATTCAAGCTGTATCTGAGTCAGCGAGCAGGGCAAATATTGGAGGGAAGCAAATTATCTAACAAAAATGGCACTTGATTCCAATAGCTAAAAGGTATTGACAAACATGGAACAAAGAGTAAGTAAACAAGACTTAACTGAGGGCACATACATCCTCTAGCATAGGGTTAGATAACCATTCTAAGGGCACCTATTGCTCAATTAAAATTACTTTTAGATTAGTGTCCTTAAAAGTCACCTGTTTGCTAAAGTCTTTTTTGTGTTCATGGTCCAGGACCTGCTACTGGATGCGTCATTATTCACATAGGTAGAACCTAATCACATAGTTAAAACAACCCACACTCATTCTAGTAATATTCCTTTGATTTGAGGCTTGTGTATGGTAAGTATTTCACAATGGATTAAGGGTCAGATGAAGTAACCTCCAAAAACACAATGAGAAATATTCTTGTTCCAAGATGAGAATTTCCTAGGAGAAGAGAACCTCCAGCTACCTTACTGCAAGCCCACAAGACCAACTGTCCCAAATGGAACCTCACAGGTGTTTGCCCCCAAACTTTAGAAGGCACAACTTCTGACAGGTTCTTAACTTAAAGAATGCCCTAAGAGCACAGATACCACACAAAGAGCCAGATGCACAACCATTTTTTGCGGTCGCAAACGGAAAATCAGCCCGTTTGCGACCGCAAAATAGGTCTGCCCCACGTACAAACCCTATTTTGCGAGTGGGTCACCTATTCACTTTCTAATAGCCAGTCACACTTCATTGTGCAATTGTTTTGCGACCGCAATTGCAGTCGCAAAACACTTGCAGTTAACCACCTACTTCAAGTAGGTAGTAAGCCACTCGCAAACGGGAAGGGGTCCCCAGGGGGACCCCTTCTCCTTTGTGAATGGATGCGAAAATATTTTTTAAAAGCAGGCAGTGGTCCCACGGACCACTGCCTGCTCTTAAAAATTGAAACAGAAACATTTCATTTTTCTTTTTTAAATGCATCCTGTTTTCCTTTAAGGAAAATGGGCTGCATTTAAAAAAAAAAAACTGCTTTATTTAAAAAGCATATCTGCAACAAATGATGGACGGAATGCTGAATGATTCAGACATTCTCCCCCAGTCAAGATATCTGGGTTAAATCCATCGTTCTTTTGCCCACTACGCCACCCCAGTTTGGACCCAGCCATATGCAAATCAGTCTTGGCCCTGTGCCTCATGGGAACAGTCCAGACCGAACTGCCAAGCCAGGTCCTCCCTGGACCGGAATCAAGCATCCTGGGACCGGTTTCAGGGTATGTCACCCTTCATCAGCCAGGCTAGCTTGAATCCAGTGGCACAGTAAGCAAGGGACCCACGTCTGGGCATACCCATCCCACTTAGGGCGAAAAGTGTATCTGCAACAAATGGTGGACGGAATGCTGAATGATTCAGACATTCTCCCCCAGTCAAGAGATCTGGGTTAAATCCATCGTTCTTTTGCCCACTACGCCATATGCAAATCAGTCTTGACCCTGTGCCTCATTGGAACAGTCCAGACCGAACTGCCAAGATCTCTGTACTGGGGTGAATGTATGACATTGTTCTGCATTCTGTCCATCAATTGTTCTTTTTGCATTTGTCACCCCGAGTAGGACGGCTATGCCCAGACGTGGGTCCTGTGCTCTCCATGCCACTGGAGTCAAGCTATCCTGGCTGATGAGGGGTGAAACCCCGAAACCGGTCCTAGGATGCTTGTTTCCAGTCCAGGAAGGACCTGGCCTGGCAGTTCGGGCTGGACTTTTCCCATTGGGCACAGGGTCAAGACTGATTTGCATATGGCTGGGTCCAAACTGGAATGGCATGGTGAGCAAAATAACAATGGATTTAGGCCCAAATCTCTGTACTGGGGTGAATGTATGACATTGTTCTGCATTCTGTCCATCAATTGTTCTTTTTGCATTTGTCACCCCGAGTGGGCCGGGTATGCCCAGACGTGGGTCCCGTGCTCTCCATGCCACTGGAGTCAAGCTATCCTGGCTGATGAGGGGTGAAACCCTGAAACCGGTCCTAGGATGCTTGTTTCCAGTCCAGGGAGGACCTGGCCTGGCAGTTCGGGCTGGACTTTTCCCATTGGGCGCAGGGTCAAGACTGATTTGCATATGGCTGGGTCCAAACTGGAATGGCATGGTGAGCAAAATAACAATGGATTTAGGCCCAAATCTCTGTACTGGGGTGAATGTATGACATTGTTCTGCATTCTGTCCATCAATTGTTCTTTTTGCATTTGTCACCCCGAGTGGGACGGGTATGCCCAGACGTGGGTCCTGTGCTCTCCATGCCACTGGAGTCAAGCTATCCTGGCTGATGAGGGGTGAAACCCTGAAACCGGTCCTAGGATGCTTGTTTCCAGTCCAGGTAGGACCTGGCCTGGCAGTTCAGGCTGGACTGTTCCCATCGGGCGCAGGGTCAAGACTGATTTGCAAATGCCTGGGTCCAAACTGGAATGGCATGGTGAGTGTAGGACTTGGCCTTTTTGGCTAAAGTTCCCTAAAACGTTTTGCTTTCCCCCTAGAACGTTTTCCTGACATAGAGTGCCATTTTAGATGCTTTGGGTAATTTGCCACTGCTGATCAGTGTCAAAGTGCAGTAGTTCCCTGTGTAAAGTGTAATGGTAATTGGTTGGCCATGATTGGTATGTTTGCCTTACTAGTAAAGTCCCTAGTGATGTGCACTGTGTGTGCCAGGGCTAGTAATGCAAGGGCGCGCGGAGAAGGGAACTCAGGCCTGCAGTGTAGGGCCTGCGCGCAGTTTGCTAAGTTAGCATGTGTCCTGACAAGTACAGCTACTTTTCAGGCCTTACTTTCCCTTTTACATGCACCATGGGCACCCCTGTGGTAGGTCCCAGGTACCCCCTGGGCAGGGTGCCGTGTAAGTAAAAGGCAGGACATATAGTGAGGTGTGTGTTATGTCCTGACAGTGAAAAACACTCCATTTCGTTTTTCACTGGTGAAAGGCCATTCTGCCCATAGGACAGAATGGGGGAGGCTGGGTATTGTGTTTGTTAGCCTAGTTTCCCATAAGTTTAGAATGGAGAAGTGAAGTTTGGTATGTATGAACTCACAGCGTCATAACCCATCTTTCTATGAAAGTGGTTTAGTCACTGTGTGTTCAAAAGCCGCTCTTTTAGAAAGTGGCTGCGTTTTGTGCTTTAAGCTTTTCTGTGTGTCTCTGTTGAATGTGGATTGACTGTCTGGATCTGAGAGGGGAGGGGGTGAGATGGCACCAGGCTGACCTTCAGCTGGAGAGTATGCGAGGAGAAGCCCCGGGAGGTGAAGAGGCCTGGGTTGCGGCTATAAAACAATTGACCTATCTCCTGCTGAGTGATTAAGGATCCAGACCCCCAGTATCAAAGGGAGAAAGGTGACACTGGGAGGGAGACACCCAGAACTGATTTAGGCAGGGGTCAGGGACCCCTGAGCACAACGAACTTCAAAGACATTTAGGGGTATATCTATGAGAGCTGAAACCCCTGAACATTGGAATGAAACAGAGATGGATTGAGACTGAAAAGGCTTGGACCCATTCTGTGGTCAAGAGGAACCTCTGCTAAAGAAGGAGCAACTGAAGAGACTGCTGGGGGAGACCAATCCTTGCTTCGTGATCTGGGGCTGGTCGGCAGTTTGCTGTTCTAACTAAGGGAGAGGCTGTTGGGACTGTGCTTGGAGGCGCTGGGTCCCCCTGCTTGAAGAAGACTGTGCTTTGTGCTGTGTCTTGTAACCCCAAGGGCCCGAGGTGAGCTGGCTCCCTGTTTGGAAACACAGTAACATAAAAGTTTCCGGAGACGTTTCAAGCAACGCGCTGGGCGCGTGTTGTGGCAGCTTGAGACCCTCAGAAGGTGTGCCCTGTGATCTTGGACACACGAAGGAGGAGTGAGACTCGGACGCGCTGGGTGCGTGTCGTGGTGCACAGGAGGCGTTGGTGAAGAGCGCTTGGTGAACGTGTGCATCGAAGGTGAAGCGAGACTCTGACGCGCAGGGTGCGTGTCGGGAGTGCACCTCAGGCGCTGGTGAAGAGGGCCTGGTGAGCGGGTGCATCGGAGGTGAAGAGAGTCTCTGACGCACTGGGTGCGTGTCGTGGTGCACTGGAGGCGTTGGCGAGGAGCGCCTGGTCAACGCATGCATCAGAAGTGGAGTGAGTCTCGGACGCGCAGGGTGCGTGTTGGGGTGCACCGAGGCGTTGGTGAAGAGCGCCTGATGATCGAGTGCACCGGAGGAGAAGCGAGGCTCGGACACGGTGAGCGTGTCGAGGTGCGGCCGGAGGCGTTGGTGAGGAGCGCCTGGATATCGGGGCACCGGAATTGGAGTAAGTCTCAGTGAAGCAGTGTGCGTGCTTTGGTGCAACCTGGGACTGTAAAGGTGATCAGCTGATCATCGTGTGCACCGAAAGAAAGTGAGTCTCTGCAACGTGGTGTGCGTGTCTTGGTGCGAACTGAGACCGCAGGAGGGAGTGCTGGTTGAACGTGCACTCGGAGTTGACGTGAAGTCCCATCAGCGTTGTGTGTGTGGCTTCATGCCAGAAGAGACCCGGAGGGTGCGGTGGTGAACGAGCACCCGGAGTTACGTAATCTCAGGGGCATAGGGTACGTGTGCCCTGCGGCCGCCTGAGAACTTCCTAACAGTCGCAGTCCGGACCGGCAGCACCGGAGGAGCTGAGCTGCCAGGCCGAGCCGCTGAGGCCCATTGAGAAAGTTGTGCACGAAAGGCCTAGTTCATTGAAGGAGGAGAGGAGAGTGGGGTCGCGCCCCCCAGGTAACGTGGATCACTGCCTGGGCGGGGTGCAGGCTCGGAGGGACACTCTCTCTGCCTCTCAGTCCTTCCGACGACGTGAGCCTTTGCTTCGGCTCAGATTAGGGCCCGTCCTGACCAAGGAGTGGTGGTACTGGGACCCGAGTGGGAAGCTGTACTGTATTTCATCGTGAATACGTGTGGGGGGCAACTGTTATCGAAGAGGCTGACTGTCGTAATACACATTGCCAATATTGCTGCTAACGAACTGCCGGAATGTCTTAGGACGCCTGACATTATTTCCGCCTAACGAAGTACACAATTGTAGCGCTACACATTTCTACAATTGAATTCTTTTGTTTATCAAGATACCTTGACACAAAATGAAGTACAGCAATCCGTAGAAAAAGTGGCACACTGAGTCACAAAGTTCTAAAAGATTGAGGAGAGCTAATGTCTGTGCAATATGATATTAGAAGAATAGTCCATTTAGCCTTGTTTTTATGAGTGCCAAGAAATTATCTTTGTATTGTGCAAGGTATCTTGAGCGCACGCCTCAATGGCTAAAGATCACGTTAACTTAGAGGTTTTATGAAGATGCAAGTTTTTGGTTACTTCCAAAAGGGAGTTTGTCTTCAATGACATGATTGTGTCAGATCAGGGAATTGAAGTGGATGGGAAACAGGTAGCTAAAATAAGGCAATCCTGAATAGATTCATGGAGCACATGGAGAAGGTGCGAGTTATAGTTAATGTATTGTGGCGAGTGAGGTGATAACATTGATTACGAAGGTGCGTAAAATTATAAATTTAAATGTGTGAATTTAGGTCCGTAAATTATAAATTTAAGGTATAACTGTAAGTTCACAATTTTATATGTTCTCTAGTTTAAGTTGGGTTTGTATAGAAAGAATAAATATAGTTTTCTAACATTTGAATTTATTCATTGAATAAAAATGTGGTTCAAATCGTAATGTTGAGTGTCATTTATTAGTGTCTCATTAATTGGAGTGTCGTATAGTACAATGGAGGAGAGTGCCATACAGTGTAGTGTGGTAGGGTAGAGTATTGTTGAGTGTAATACAGTGCATTGGAGTAGAGTAGAGTGGAGAGGGGTAGGACAGTGGAGTAAAGTGTTATACAGTAGGGAGACGTGATGTGTCATATAGTAGAGGGGAGTACCGTAGAGTAGAGTAGCATGTTATACAGTGGAGTGGCATGTCGCACAGTACAGCAGGGTGTCACAGGGTGTCACAGACTGTCATAGAGTACAATACAGTGTTGTAGAGAGGAGTGCCATAGAGTGGAATAGGGTGCAGTAGAGTACTCATTGGAGTATTGTTGAGAGGAGGGTCATAGAGTACACTGGATGAAAGTGTCGTAAAGTGCAGTGGTGTATCATATAGTGGAGTTGCGTGTCGTAGAGAGGAGTCGAGTGGCATCTCGTCGAGTGTTATGCAGTGTACTACACTGGCGTACAGTTGACAGTCATACAATGCAGTGGCATACAGTAGAATAGGGTAAAGTGGAGTGGTATACAGTGTAATGGCATACAGTGGAATAGCGTATAATGCAGTAGCGTACAGTGGAGTTGCTTGCACTGGAGTGGCGTATACTGGACTGGGGTAGAGTAGAATTTAATACAGTGGAATGGAGTCTTGTATAATGGAGAGCTGTACATTGAAGTGGCGTAGAGTGAAGTATGTCTACTGGAGTGAAAAACTATGGAATAGTGAATAGTGGAGTGTCATATACTGGAGTGGCATACACTGGACTAGCGTAGAGTGGAGTGCCGTTAAGTGCAGTGGTGTAGAGTGGAATAGCATATTCTGAAGTAGTGAAGAGTGGAGTGGTGTACAGAGGAATAGCATATAGTGCAGTAGCGTACAGTGAAGTGATGTACAGTAGAGGAGCATACACTGGAGTGGAGTACACTGGAGTTGGGTAGAGCAAAATATAATACAGTGGAGTGGAATAGAGTGGTGTATGACTAATGTAATAGTGTAGAATGGAGTGGTGTAGGGTGGAGTGGTGCAAACTGGAGTGGTTTAGAGCAGAGTACCGTCTAGTGAAGTGTTATACAGTGGAATAGCGAACAGTGGAGTGTCGTAGACTGGAGTGGCATAAACAAGAATGTCAATAGAGTGGCATTCAGTGAGGAGGTGCACAGTGAAACAGTGAAATAGCGTATACTCGAGTAGCGTAGAGTGGGGTGGCATACAGTGGAGTGGTGTACAGTGCTCAGGCATACAGTGGATTGGGGTAGAGTGGAATAACATACAGTGGAGAGTAGAGTGGAGTGACATAGAGTGCAGTGCGCCACAGTAATATAGCGTACAGTGGACTGGTGTACAGTGGAATAGCATAGAGTGTAGCAGTGTAAAGTGAAGTGGTGTACAATGGAATAGCATAGGCTGAAGTGGGATGCACTACAGTAGGTTAGAGTGGAATAGCATACAGAGGAGTGGTGTAGAGTGGAATGGCGTCCAATGCAATAGCATACAATGGAGTGATGAAGAGTGGAGTATTGTACACTGTAGTGGTGTACAGTCGAGTAGCGTCCAGTGGTGTGGTATACAGTGGAATAGTGTACAGTGGACTGTGCTACAGTGAAGTGGCACACAATAGAATAGCATAGATTAGAGTGGCCGTACAGTGGAGTGGCGTACAGTGGAGTGGCATCAACTGGAATGGTGTACAGTGGAGTGGGGTAGAGTAGAATACCATACTGTGGAGTGCCGTAGAGTGAAATTGCATAAAGTGTAATGGTGTAGAGTGGAGTGGCATACGGTGAAGTGGCGTAGAGTAGAGTGACATAGAGTAGAGTGGTGAACACTGTAGTAGACCCAATGTTCAGACCCGTGAACATATGATACATTCTTGGTCGTGGAGATGTTGTAACCTTTAGTCTCCTTTCTTTTCAGATGTGTTTCAATGTGAATGAAGTATGAGTCTGTATGAAACTGTGTGAGTTGTGGTGTGTATGGTTTGATATATGTAAAGATTTGGTTCCCCTGGGGGGTATTTGTCCTATAACTATTGGTGTGTACAATTTTTATACTTATGGTGATAAATTTGTCAAATTTTTGAAATGTCTCAACCACATTTTTTTTAAAAAAATGAGTAAAGCAATGAACTTATTTGATATAGAAAAAATGTTTATATAAAATAAATAACAATGAATAAGTCAATGTTGTAAGTGTTGTTCACTTGATTGCACTTCTGTCAAGCCCATCCTGTAGATAAAAGTACGTAAACGGAAAAGAAATATAGGTCCTGAGGGAGGTTTTTCATTATATGAACACTGTAGTGGCATCCAGTGGAATACCACAGAGTGCAGTGATGTATAGTGGAATGTCATACACTGGAGTGGCATGCAGTGGAGTGGCGCACACTGGAGTGGTGCAGTGTGGAGTGAAATACATTATAGTGGTGTAGAGTCGAATAGCATATAGTAAAATGGCGTACAGTGGATTGGCGTACAGTCTAGTGGTGTAGAGTGGAGTGATGTGCAGTGGAGTGGCGTACAGTGGAATAGCGTAAGTGGAGTAGCGTAGAGTGGAGTGATGTGCAGTGGAGTGGCGTAGAGTGGAATAGCATAAGTGGAGTAGCGTAGAGTGGAGTGGAGTGGAATGGAGTGGCATACGGATATAGATGAAATTAGACAAATGTGTGACTCAGCACCCGCACCACAACGATATTATGGTTGAAGATATCTAGACTAATAACACCAGTGATTTAGACAGCAAAATGCACAGACTTCTAGAATTGTTTTCTTAGTAAAAAGAGATTCTTTATTCATAAATGTTTGCATTAAAACATTTCATTTTCTTCTTTAGATTTCCACTGTGGCCAACGCATTTTGTCCAAAAGGACTTCTTCAAGGTGCATTGATTGTTTATCCTTGAAGTTTCTGCTGTGAATTCTCCATTCACAAGTAACATGCGCTGGATTGTACAATATATAGATGATCTGTATATACACTGAAAGGTTCCTGCAAATCGAACAAGAATTAGAGGAGACCGGATGACCAGAGAGTAACAAGGAGCGTATGATCCAGACATATATTCAAGGAGGGACCAGATAAGTGCATTTTAACCAAGAAATAAAAACACAAATCCGAGCTGGAGGTGTGTACAAAACAGAACTGTCAGAAGAAAAGTTATCTTGATCCATATAGTACCCAGAGGTACTTAGCTGAAAAACAGGAGGGTGGGACTCAGCAGCAGGACTTGAAAATGCCAACTCAGATGGACGTTATATTAGAAGCATGGATCATAACAGGGAAATTGTCGGCAGAGGACTCAGCTTCCCCCTCCCTCAGCCGGGGAGTAGCAGCATCGGTGGTGTTCACAGGCTGCAACGAAAAGTCTTGCGGGAAAGAACTGCTATTCCATGGCATACTATGAAGTATTGGCTACATGAAGTAATTTGACATGTTCAATGGAGACAAATGGATTGTCTTTGTATCCAGGGAAAGGTGGCAAAACTCACAGTTCGGGTACCTAAAAGGCCAAGGAGTGTATCAGGAGCATGGTACACTAGGCTGATTTCCTTTTTGATGGCCATCTTTTCTCAAACCAGATCCCCAATTTTTGGAAGCCAGACGGAAACCGGAAGAGCAACTTCAGAAGCAGAAGGTTGAGTTGTAGGAGAATGGTTGCATGAGTTAGGGACACAGAACTCTTGTGGGTCCTGTAAGACAGCACAATGGTTACCTACGTCAAAGGTTGCGGCAGCCGCCACAATGTCTGGCTCATCAAGGTCTAGCACATACATCTTGATGCCACTCAGAGATCTTTTAGGGAGGTTATTTAAAGCTTGTTGAACCCCATATAGATGGCTTAACCAACCACGACCTATACCTAATACTTTAGCCATTAAGGACTGCTTTAAGTCATGGTTCATTCTCTCCACAACAGAAATACTTTCGGGTCTATATCGAGGTGAAAAATGCACTTGCACACCCATGTACTTCACCAAATTACAGTATGCTTTAAAAGCGAAAGCCGGACCTTGGTCCGAGTGAAACGCGCAACATGCATATGGCCCAACAAAGACTTGCAAGTCATAAATAATGGTTCCAGCATCAGCCGAGCGCTGTGGCCAAACCCAGAGGAATCTAGAACAAGAATCAACTGCAATCCAAATATATTTGAACGTATTATCAGAAATCAGAGGACCACAGTAAACACAGCCAAAAGTCTAGCTGGAAATAAACAGATGTGCCTGAGGTGGACAAGACAAAGTGGAACATTTGATCTGTTGACAAATGTCACAAGTTAAAACATTATCTGGCTTTTTGATATATGCCCTGCCACCAATATTTGTGCTGTAAGATTGAAATGGTGGCAGCCACACTGGCATGCGCAGAAGGTATGCTTTCATGTGGGGTTAGAATTAAATAATGTCTGTGGTCTGTGTTGGGAATCATACGATCACCAACACTAGGAATTGTTACATAAGGAACATTTAGGCAATTTAAATTATAAGAATACTTACATGGAAAGCACTTCGGTAAGAGAGTGCAGCTTTTAAAACCATTCACAGCAGCCAAGATATCATTGTTAAAATGAGCTTTAGAGTGGGTTACAGCTGCAATTTTAGCTGTGGCTACTGCAGATGTAGCTGCTTCATCAAACAGAGAATTCCCTATGGGGTGTGTTCCCACACACTGATGACTCAAAGTATGTATTACATGAGCTTGCTGCAATTTATCTTTTAAATCAGCCACATTAACCCAAAGCAGTTTGTGCTTGATTGTGCTACCTTTGGAATCACAGAAGTAATTTTGTTTCCAAAAATGTAAATTAACATTAAAAGATGGTACACAATAATACGAATCACACACTATAAGCGTGGGAAATCTAGGATCTGTATTTTCAAGTGCAAGAAGTAAAGCCTTCAATTCTTCCAACTGCACAGTGCAGACTGCAGGAGACTGCGCACGAGTAGTTTGAGGGTGAAAGACGCCATCGGAAATAGTCCCTAGAATGATGGTGCATGCCGCAGAAAATTGCTGCTTAGAACGTATAGCCGGTTGTGCAGATCCATCGATATAAGTGTTTGACTTATATTGGTCAAGAGGTAGAACCGAAGAATGCAAAGGATAAACATGTTCATATTGCAAATATTCTTCTGTTTGCAAAGAAGGGTCAAAGACAAAGTTGACATCCACGGCTGATAAGGACTTAGCCCAACATATCCAATGACGGTGAAGGGCTTTTGCATTAGAAACACTCGCTTTTGTGATAGCCTTTAGGGCAGAAACAAGAGAAATGCCAATAATGCATTTACCTTGAGCAAGCGTCCGTTCCTTCAGGATGACCATTTGAATAGCTGTGAGAATTTTTTCAGTAGAAGCAAAACACAGTTCTGCAGAAGAATACAAATGTGATTTATATCTAATAGGTACTGTTTCGCCTTCATTAAAGGTAACTAAGTAAATCCAATTGCACCCGGCAAGACCCGGATGACCAAGTTCGTAATATTTACACATGTATGTAAATGGCGTGTTTCAAGTAAGTCAGACTGTAAAGATCTGAGTATGGCAGAGTGTTCTGACGTCCAGAAGAAAGTGGAAAAATCAGGATGGATTAAGGCATAAAGAAGTTTAATACGTTGGGCATAGTCAGGTATATATGTCCTGCCAAAATCATAGTAGAGACTGTAATTTCTTAAGAGTACCGTGAGGCTGCAATTGAGCACACTTCTCCAGAAAATGAAGGGCAAGACTTTTTCCCTCATTAGTTAGTTCATATCCTAAAAAAAGGACACGGATAAAAGCTATGAAAGACTTTTCGAAGTTAAACTTGTAAATAAGTTCAGCAAATTGCAAAATAATGAGATCCACTCTCGCTAAATGGGGGTTTAATTCATCATCAGTCAGGTAGATATCATCAACATAGGATAGTGCATTAGGGTCGATCTCATGAAGAATCGATGTAATGCCTAGTGCAAACACTCCTTGTCTGTTCTTATAGCCCATAGGAAGTTGGGCGTAGTGCCTCTGAAAACCAAGAGCGCTAAATGTTGACCAGTCGCGGCTCTCCGGAGCCAGATTATGACTGAAAAAAACGCTGGAGTTGTCCAAAGTGGTTTTATATTTTTTGCGGACGACATTATTAAGTGCCATACTATGTGTATTTTGAATTGCAAAAGTGCGTGTAGGACTATTCAAATGTCAGTAATCTAAGACTACACGATAGGAATGATCAGGCTTTAAAACCGGAAAAAGAGCATTTTTAATTTGAGAGACACTGGGTTCAATAACTCCCTGGTACTCCAGTGGGAAAGAATTTCTTTAATGGGTGTCCTTGCATCCCATCTGACAGGATACTGTGGTTGAACCTGAGGTGTAAACCGTATAGAAATAACGTGGTAAGGAGAGGAGAATCCTTATCCCAACCTGTGTGGTTACGATAAAGCCAAAGCAAGGGCTCATTCGGAAGCATAAGCTTGTTTAACTTCGTCAGGCACAAGATGTGAAAAGGAAGAGACAATGACATCTTCTCCCTGGGGGCATGCAAGAACAAAATGTGGGGTCCAGTCGACCTCAGCCAAGAGAATATCATATGATGTAGTAAGTTTTCCCAGAAGATTGCTTTAATGGTGTGTTTAATGTCACACTCAATTTAAATATCCAAAAGGTAACCTACCGGCACAATTGTGCCTCTGGAAAGTCACTTTTTTTACGTTCCGGTGGTGCAATGTGCCACTGGCATATTTATAAGGCCACGTAAAGCAACATTATGCGGCTTTTCATGGCCTTATAAATATGTGTTGCTGAGGGCGTTCCCAGCAACATCCATGGCTTTTTGACACTGCCCCAGATTTATGAGAAATCGTACGTCTGAGGCAGCGCCAAAAACTTACGCCTCCCCAGGGGAGGCGTAAGGGAGGCACAACAAGGAGAAATATCTTTATTTTTCCTCGTTTTTCCTCTTTCTATGTGTGCTACATTCTGCTGCACACATAGAAAGAGGAAAAAGCCTCTACGCAGGCACCCGTGCACCATGGTGCAAAGGTGCCTGCATTGGCGCACGGTAGCCCATTGGGTGTCGGCGCAGCGGAAATACAGAGATATACAGAGCATTCCTGCCCTTTTCTTTTGCTGTAGGGCAGCGCAGCAACAAGGCCTGCTGTGCTGCCCTCCGGCAAAAAACCCAGAAATGAGGCCCACAGTCTGTCCGGGGGGCTAAGCGGGTATCCACGGTTTTAACAGTAATTATTGTTTCAGTTGCTTTCACTACCAGAAATTGGTGGAGATTCTGGCATACTATGATGACGTCTGTGATGCTGTCAAGGGGAGTCACCTCCCAACTCCTTTTCAGGAGTAGGGTTCTCACCGTTTGTGGCCTATTTAGCTGTTAAAGGTGCAACTTTCTTTTTCTGAAAAAGGGGTTTGTATGGAGGAGGTCTGACCTCCTTCTTTATCTTCACGTCAGACGAGTGTTGTGTTTCCCATTTCGGTTGCATGTACTCTCCTTTTCTGCGATCAGATCACCCTGTTCTGTCGTGCTGTTGGTCAGATGAGTCCTGAAAGGAACGAGGAGAACTGGGATCAGGAATCTGATATCTGTCAGGGGTTTAATTTTTGTGCGATCACAAAAATTGTATCGGCTCTCAGAGGATTCTGGGGGTGCAGTGCCTTTGCGTTGTCAAAGTTTTGGTTGTTGTTTAGATTTGTCCATAGTTTCTTAAAAACTCACGGGCAGGTCTGACATCCTTGTCAGAACTAGGCTGGCCAAGTAGTGGTACTGAAGGTCTGGTTTCCAAACTATAACGTCTCAAAGACGTATTTACACTAGCAATAATGACTGGCAACTTCCGTTCGCTGGCATACAGCTGATCCAGCGCGAGGCTAATGCTTAATCAGGGATCAATACTCAATAATATAGCAGAACAATTGCCCATACACATTCACCCAAATCCCTGATGCGCTGGGGTCAATTTTATAAAAGTTCAATTCTCTTCCTCCTAAAATTCATAAATGGTATTTCCAAAATACTTATCTATTTTATACATCAACTCTTCCTCTACTTGGTCGATGAAACAATTAGTTGAATAGTTGATGGTAATGATACGCCTTATCTGACTAATCATTCGATCAACTAAATAAGACACAGACTCTCGTTGATGTTAATAAGTTTATCGTAAATCAAAGGATAAAATGCTCAAAGCATACGGTTACAAGTGCAAACAATGAGCTCACAAAGGAAGAGAACATCAGCAATTCAAAATAGAGACAAACTCATCAATCAAATAATGACATTGTGCAATGAAGGAGTGGATAGATAAAGAGACAAAAGTTTCAGAGGCAAAATACATTTGCAGATAAAATATGCAGGAACGAGTCAGAATAATACAAACCCGACGGATTTGTAGAAAACTACCCCTCAGGCCTGAGTGGATCCCCTGAAATAGAGTCAGGGGACAAAGATTTCAGGGACAGGAACAGGATAGGACAGGAACAGCTAGGCCTCTCTGCAAACCGACGAACCGCGACGCATCTCCCCTCTCTCAGCCTCTTTGCCTAACGACCTAACCACACCCCTAAAGGCACCCCAGTTATACCCTAAAACCTACATGTCCGTCCCACATCAGCTGTATCATTCAGCGTAACTAAACAGTTGATTGGTGGACTTTGGGGGTGGTATGTCACACCATGGTGACTTCACTAATATTTGGGCTTATTCATTGTTTTATGCCTATTCTCATGAAATCATATTCGCTCTGTTCACACGACCTAATCCCTGTTACAATTGTATACAAATTTAAGCAATGTCTATGGAAGGAGTCCTTCTGTCCCACGGTCTGTCACATCGCTTGGCAGACGATCATCACATTGGCCTTCAACCCTTTCATTTCTTCTGCTGTGCTCAGCGCTTCAGCGTGCCTTTGTCAGAACAGCTTTACTCATTTATCCAACATCGCCTTCACTCGGCCAACATAAGAAAAAAAATGGCGTCTCATCCAGCTCACTATAGCAAATGGAAAATGAACATTCATTAATTATATGATAATGTAGTTTTCACTGTTTACCACCCACCTTTGCACTAGTCCCTGTTAACGTTTCTCCTAGCATAGCTTTATGCAAAACGATATTATTTATTATTTCAAAGCAAGCTGCAACATGCAAACTACGAAATGCACATGCGGCCTAGTCATGCATTGTTTCTTGTTTCTTTCAAAGCATAATGTAAATACGGTTTTAGTTCTTTCATGCGCTATCTCACGTTAGGGCATGCATGCGCAAAGCAGTTTCCCCTGTATTCATGTAAGGTGCACGTTAATTTTCTATTACCACTTACTGTTAGTACGTATTATGGGGGTATTCATTTGAGCAGGTTTCTTTTCGCGAAATCCTGCTCCATCACAACCAAAGATGCTGCTTCACCTTTAACATTAGAAAGAATAATTTTCGAGATGACTGGAAAATTTCCTACAAGTTTCATCCCCAAATCGACCTGGCCCAGGCTTATTCTGTATCTGTTTAAGGACTTCCTGTAGATTGGCCATTGAGGGAGTGCCATGACAATGAGTGTAGACTGTGGCAAAAATAGTCCCCTCATGTATCGCAGTTGGCTAGAGGGGGAATCAGGCTATTGAGTAAGCACATGGTCAGAATTCTGTGCTTGTCTTGTGGTCCCATAAGGGGTAACACAGAATCAAGTTGATCTATTTTTTGGGCAATCCAGAAGGGTATTTCTTTACGATTTGTGGGTCTTTTTCCCACAACTGAATAAACAATTACGGTACTAATAACATGACCTGCAGGCATCTGTGGTTGTCCCTGCAGGGCAACCCTAGCTGGTCCAGCAAGTAAGGTGCATGCAATAAATTGGGCGATGCGACGATATGAGAGAACAAGGCCAGTGTATAAAGTTCTAGTTTGTACTAAACTAATATTAATTAAGTCCGGAGATGGGTGTAACCCGTTAGTGCCGGCCAGGTGGCCCCTTCAAGACTCAAGGGGGCCAATCCAGACAGTGCCAAGCGCCATTAAACCAAGTGTGGTGCTCCCAGACAGTAAGTGGAATCTCAGCAAGTGCATATGGGCGATACGCATTAGGAACTGCTGGTATTGTTTATTCATGGAATGTATTATCATTAGTGTCAACAGCCATGAAAGTGACCCATGAATAAAAGACTTCAAAGCGGAATGCTGCGGCTGCTTCAACTACAAAAATCACAGTAGTGCCTGCATTAGGAATTCCGTGTTGCATTAAATTCTGAGTTACTGCCGGGTGGCAATTAACAGTAATAGCTACGGGTTGAGTAATAGCGAACAAAAAAAGGATCAATCAGGGTATAGAAAACCTTTTGATATTCAAACTTGGAAAACCAACTGAACTAGGTGCTGCCTAATAACATCAGAGGAGAAATCCCTAACACCAAGGACGTCTCAGAGAAAAGGTGGTAGTGTATTGTGGACAAGCACAAGCACTACTCAGGTTTCCAGTTAATAAGTAACAGACCAAATGTTGGTGGCCCCATGTTGCAGGGATTCTGCTCTAAGAACAGAACTATGCTTGGAACCATAGAACATCAGTATGTAGAAACTGAATCACCATACAACCTCAGTACCTATGGGTCTGAGTCCAATGAGCTATAGTGTCTCACTTGCCCTCCTATCCTTACCAGAGAAACACGTGGATTGGCACCCCAGAACACAACCCTCTCAGGGATCACGGTAACAGGACACACCCTTTTGCTCTCTTACTCGTACTCATCCATAATAAGATAACCAGGAGACACGAAGGATGTTTAGAATATTTGTTTAAACTATTGTGCTCTGAAATGCTGTATACGTGCCACAATTAGAAAACAAATGCATATTAAGAATATTGTTAGCATGATTAATAATCCATATATCATGAAAAGCCCTGTTATTGTACAGGACAGAGTAACCTAAACCCCCTCCCTTGCTAATGAAGCTAAATGATTATATATATTCATCAAAGATCTCTGGGATGATTGGCAGACCCCGTATCTTAGCATTCACAGATGGATGTTCTATATCTCAGCAGACGCAGTGCTCTTGTCTCAGAACTCTCGTTCCATGTGTCTCTTTTTTGCTTCTGTGCTCCTCTATGTGATAGGACATGTGTGCACATAAACAACAGCTGCATTTCTGTGTTATGTCTAGGTGCTAGTGCCTGGCCAGAAAGAAAAACAAGGGACATTGTTGTTTGACCTTATCTATAGTGTTCTGACTATATCCCAGGCAAAGAAAAAAATGCGAAAACGTATGCAGGTTCCGTGTGAAAGTACAATGTGGAACAAAAGCAAAACGTGTTTATATAGTAACATGTGCAAAGGAAAACTAGGCCTACGACTTGCACAGTTAGGCTAACATCGGGAAAACTACAATGGGCCATGCAAGAAACACATGACACAAAAACAGATATCACTACATTTTATGCCCTGACAACTTTGAAAATACTTATTCTACTTACCTCTAACCCAAAAAGGATAATCTGCACACCATAATCAATAATGCTGCTAAGTTTAGTCCAAATCCGACTGCCTGTTTTCATACTACATCCAATACAAAAAGTCTATGGAAAATGCACAGGGGCCAAAACGTGTTTTGGCCCCCACGCCCTTTTTTCTTTGCACCCTTTTGACCAATTGCCGTGAAATATTCTATCATTTGCCAATCTAGAAGGGAGACTAGGTCTGGAAAGTTTTGTGGCCTACCCATAGCAGAACCCAAAAAATCCCATACTACTAAAAAGTACCCCAAAAAATGAAAAAATAAAATCATTTAATAATTTACATATTTTTATGTTTATTATTCATACATATTTATATGTACTTACCACCTAAGTCTGATGTTCTGGCATGTCGTATTAAAAAATCTGACCAAGAAAGCACACACAGTCATTACCTCTATGTTCCTCGTCCTTGACCCAGTCATTCAATTTGAGAATTGTCACCCAATCACAGAACAGGAAACAAAACAGGAAATGCTATCCTGATCCCACCCACCCGCAGCAGGGTGCTATATTAGATTAGCATTCCCTCAGAACTTCCCGTTTTGTTTTCTGTCGCGGATAAGGATCAGAAGTGATTGAGGTAGTTGCTTGGCTGGGACCTCCAACATATGTGGCAGAGTTTCTCTCCCTGTCGGGCTCGGGGGGAGCACCATGCTCTAGGAAGCTGAAATGGATCCCTGAACACTATATAGTATGATTTTCTAAACACGTATATCATGGCTGGAAACATGCTCCATTTGATTACCTATTCATTTTTTGCATGGATGCTTTGTTAATTATCATTCTAAGGACCCAGAGAATTCCTTAGCTATTGTCCATGATGGTTAGCTGGACGCCTTGCTGCGCACATGGTCTTTGTTGGAATTATCATGGAAGCTGTCATCTGCACATGTGCATACTACAGGGATGGAGTGTCTGAGCTTCACCCATGCTCAGTAATGTTGTTTCATGTCGACTTCAAGATAGAGATTTCTTCTTTACCAACCTGCTCAGGGACCATTCATACTCCCTTACCAAAATCACAAAATAAGATGGAAGCATTAAAAGAAGGAATGCAGCTACTACTGCAAAAAAGAGCCATTGTTACAGTTCCCAAAACGGAGGAAGGGAAAGGGACTTACTCAATTGTCTTTCTTGTTCCCAAACATAGTGGAGGTTTTTGGATTATGATAGAGTTAAGAAAGCTAAACAAATCAGTGAAAAAGATTCCTTTCAAAATGGAGACTCAAAAAATCATTCATTTGATCCAGCCAGATTACATGATGGTGACAATAGATCTAATGGATGCTTATCTCCATGTCCCAATGTTAAAACGTCATCAGGCGTACTTGAGGCTTTGTGTCCAAGGTAAACACTGGCAGTACAGAATCCTTCCACTGGCCTATGGTCATCTCCGAGGGTCTTCACCAAAGTAGTAGCCCTGCAGATTGCCTATCTCCATCTTCAAGAGATTTTGATTTTTCCCTACTTGTACGACTGGTTACTAGAGCCCCAACTGCTCAAATTCAGTTTTGCCATATAGAACAGACCATAACTACGCTTAATCAACAAGGGTTTCTTCTGAATCTACCCAAATGTCACCTACAACCATTAAAGGATCTTGTACTTATAGAAGCAAGGTTCAGTATGGAACAAGGCAAAGTGTTTCTACCAGTGGACTTGGTTGCTTGTTTCCAGAGTTTGCTGAAATCCTTGTTGAGACACAAGGAGGGAACATTTTTCAAGAGGATGGCGTTTCAAGTACACATGGCAGGTTTAGTGTTCACAGTTCAATGGGCAAGGTTTGCATTTGAGACCTCTCTTGTGGCATCTCCAAAAGTATGGAGGAACTTGGAGAAGAAGGTACCAGTAATCTACAGTGGTGATTGGACACAGACAGTCTTTGCAAAGGCGTCTAACTGCCACCAGATATCAGTCGCGGCTCCTAGAGGTAGTTCCGCCGGGCGGTGACGTGGGGCGGGGGAGGGGCAGGGTGGGAGGTAGTAAAAACCGGAATCCGGCCAAACCGAGGTAAGTTAGCAAATAATTAAATAAAACGAATTTCGTAGCGCGCACTGCATCGCCGCAGCGGGAAAATAACTCAGTGTCAAAGTCGTATTCCCAACACGGCGGCAACATGCGATAGTCTCCTGACAACGCGTCAAATGTCCGCGATAAAATTAACTGGACGGCGATAAAAATCTAAACCCGAACGTGAAGAAAGTTGCGATGTGCCCAACTGCGATAAAAAATCCTGCGATAAGCAGCGCCAGGCCTGCAAGTCACACAAGTCAGGCGGGAAAAACCACTATAAAAGCGGCAAACAAAAACACAACCAAGACACAGACAACTGCGAAGCACCATGGAGGTAGCCGGAGCAAGTACAGAGGACAACCAGAATCCCACAAGCCCCACGGAGGACCAGCCTGGGACCATCATTGGGGAGACGGTGGCAGGATTTGGGGGACCGGACACTGCACAACATGACCTGACCCAACAGCAACAGGGTGAGTAACGACCAGGGACTGGGGGGACGGGGGGAGATGGGCACAGTGGCACACATGCACAATTAAGTATAGCACATCTGCGGACAAACTATGCCCAAGAGTCACAACTCCGAACAAGAGACCAATTTACCCAAGTCCGCAACATCTCAGCACTGTATAAGCACAGAAGTGAAAGGCACCCCGCCTGAAAGGGATAAGGGCCAGCCAAATCAGAGCTGAAGGGGCAACTCACCCACAATGCAGCACACACACATAAGAATCAGAGCACCTCAACATTGACAACAATGTGGTACAAACTGCAACATTCACACAACAGAACAGAGGACACAACTGCTGCCGCTTGTGTGTAGAAAATGGCCATTCGCATGTGGCACAGTAGGAAACTGTGAGATGATAATGTACAAGTACACCCTCACATCCCTGATGGTGCAGAAATGTCAACTGTCCCGCATCAAATTGGCATCTCCTCATAAACAGTCACAATGTACATTGTCATGCAGTCTGTATGTAAACTTGTACAATGCGTGAACATACATGTCACCACAATGTCAATCTGCATCTCCCCCTCACATTGCAGAGGGAGAATCAACACCTCCTGCAGAGCAGACCCAAAAACACAGCACTGATGATGAAGAGGACCACACCAACATCTACACCGACGCCCTCCAACAGCTCATGGACAGCTCCGGCACCCCACCTCCAGCAGCAGGGCAGCCCAGCTGCATCGATGAGACACCACACAGCAGGAAGCACCCACCACCACAGCTGTCTCCCAGGACCCCCACGACCAACACATGGCATACCAACGCCGTGTGTTCGGGTGCCAGGAGAAGATGGCTGACCAGCTGCGGATGGGGTCCGAACTCATGTCAGCCAAACTAGATGCCATACGTGGGTGTCTAAGTCCCATCAGGGACGACTTACAGTCCCTAACGGACACCCACTGTCTGCTCCATGCTCTCCAACAATCCATGGCTGGCATCTCTGGAGTCATGACTCTGAGCCAAGAACAACTGTCTAGTCAGAGTAGCTCCAGCGATGTCAGCCGGGAGTTGGGACACATAAGGAGAATGATGGAGAGCTTGGAGCGGATGCAGGCGGAAAGAATGTTTGCCACGGCTGCACACCAGTCAGATGTAGCTGTGATCCTCCATGCCCTGCAGATCCTCATCATGGCATTGCCACCACAAGGCCTGGCGCAGATGAATGCTGCTGCTACTACTCCATCCACATCTCTGCCCCCTGAAGTGTCAGTGCCACACAGTGCGGCAGACATTCCACCTCCGGCCCCTGATGTGTCAGTGCCACACAGTGATGCAGACAAAACACCACCACCCGCATGTGAGGCACCTGACACATCAGAAGACGAAGATGATGATGAATCTAGCTTTGTGGTAAGAATGAAGTGGTAGCATACATCTCCGCTATATGGCCTGTTTCAGCTTGGTTCTGCCCTCTGCAACATGCCCTGGAATAACACCTTCCACTGTCCCCCGATACACTCAGCGACACTCACCTTGGACCTCGACATGGACTGCCATATTTGTTTTGGTTACCAATGACACAGCAAGCACACTGCGGACTGAAGGCTTCCACTCCCGATGAACTTGTCAATCCCTAAAGGACTCCGGCTGGCCCTCCACGGGGCAACATTGCAAAGTGGGGTTTGCATGGCCCTGTACTGGTCCAGCTTCAACACTCCACTGAATGTGAAGAAGACATTCTAATTCATACAGATGTGTCATGGCTATGCTCAATTAAGTATGAAAGTATGGATGAATGTAGGGACAGTGATTCCACAAAAAGGTACTCCCTGGGTAATGCTATCAGTGCGCATGTATGGCCGTGACCCAGATAGGCAGTGAGACACACATTGTCATTCAAACCAACACTCAACACAGTTGAATACAAGTGAAGGTGCGTAGACTTTATTAGCATATGCATGTCAGTACGGGCAAGATCAGTGCCACAACATGCAGACCAATGCAGCAGTATGTCAGAATGAGGAACGTTGCCAAGCGCCGCTGACCACTCGGGGGGAGTGCCTCACCTTTCACAGGTGTGTGTTGTTCGGCGTTGTTGTCCGCTCATGTATTCGGAGTCCAGGCGAATGCAGCCATGTCCACTGTTGTCGTGGGATATGTGACCAGATCTCCAAGATGCAACAAGGTGTTGGGACATATGCAATGGGTTCCAATCTGTTGTGGCTGCAGGTACGTAGTTACTCTTCCATGAAAGCGATTGCAGCTTCGTAGGCTATCATTTTCAACATGAGCTCGTTGTCGACTTCATCAAACAGGATGGCGAGGCCATCCATTAGGAGGTCCGGACAGATGTGCTGCGTCCACCCCTTTCACCAATTAGCACTACAGCCCAATAGGGGAGGGGTTCAATGTGGTCACTGCACACGAGGAGTTGTGCAATCTCCCAGGTCCAGCTGCCAGCATGTATGCCAAGTATCAAGGCATCCCATAAACGGGTATCATGGTGACACTCCTGGTCGTGGGCCAACAGGGGGCGCACACACATGTCAAAATCCAGTTCAGCTACCGTCCTGTTGGATAGGCAGACATCCATGGACCACTCGAATATGCACGATCGACAATGCAACACAGGCTGAACGCAGGTGACGTTGGCAAGGCGGAAGCTTAGCCGGTAACTGATCCGCAGCACTGCTAATGGCAGTGCCCCCAGTAAACGCAGCATACGTGCACGGTACAGTTCCACCTGACAGGGGTTGTGCATGTGTTCGGGATGTTCTGCCATTGCGTTAGTGGCTCTGGTTGAAGCGGCACTGTTCTGACCTGCGCCAGTTCTGTGGATGAAATGCCACAGCTCGGATCAATGAGTTGTTTAAGTGTGCAACGGTTGTACGCCTGGGATGGTGTGGGAGTAAGTGTGAAGGCCATTCCATGCAAGATAACTTCGAGCAAGGACTTCTTTGTGTGGGGTGTGTATACGTTGGTCTTTCATCGGGCTGTGCGTAGTGTGGGAGTCGACATCTGCTGCTATAGTATCTGTCAGGGGGTGCCAGGCACATGCAATTCCGAGGTCGGAGGTGCAGATGTGCTTCCGCCTGATAGTTCAGACAAAGGAGCTTTCATCCCTAATGTTAGTTTCTCATCTGCTTGCATTCAGGAAATGTGAAGTGGCTTGTTGGGGGTGGGGTGGGATGTGTGCGACTTTGGGATTCATGTTTGACATGTCTTGCATGTGGCAAATGAGCGGCATCACTGTGTGTTACGTTGCCTCACAGCTGCTCCTCCCTCCCCCGAGTCTATTTACTTGTGTGCGCTGCGCGGTTGCATCACTTGCACTCCTACGGCACACCATTGTCATGCCTGTCTGCGCATGTCCACAAGCCTGAAAACGGCACTGTGATGTTGGCCGTTGAAGGTGGGCGGCCACGTGAGTGTAGGCCTGTGGGAAGGATAGTGCGGACACAGATGTAGAGTTCATGCCTGGCTGAACTCGCGCTGCGATTAAGGCTAGGCATTTGGCTCATGCTGCGGCAATACAGATACACACAGCACTTGGCATGTATGAGCCAAGACCCCCAGCGGTCTTGTGCTCCTTCATTTCTCAATTTGTGCGAGCCCGCCCTCCGGGTGCATGCTACATTGCAACCTTGTCGATTGCGGGCTGGGTGGCGCCGACACTACAACAGTGACACACTCATTAGTTACTTCCTTGTCCAGGCCAGAACTGAACCATGCCCAGAGCCCCGGGCAAATCCTTCACACCCCTACGCTGGCCTGGCGTACGCCGGCCCAGCCCACTCCGCTTACGCTTACAGGGGGGGACGACAGAGCTACGTGTCCAAGGTCTTCCACACAGCCTGAGGTAACCTGTTTGTGTCCACTGTCCACTACACTACAAACACCAGCAGTATATGTCCACATGGACATGTCTGTGCTCTGCATACTGAAGTCTGTCCAGCACATCACCGCCACACTTGGCATTGTGTACATTCTTTTTCATGGGTGACTTGCCTCCTTCACACATCCTTGGTTCCCACCTCTCCCCACATTCTGCAATTGTGTGGCTGAGGGGCCATGCCGTTTTGGGAAGGTCAGCTGTCTTGTTCTGCGCTGCCTCGGTCGTAGTCCGGGGGGGGGGGCCTGGGGGTGGTGGTGGTGGCTGTTGTGGCCCTCTTGGGTCTCCGAGCTGCATGGTCAGTAGCTCCGTGACATGTGTTGGTCTTCAGGTGTGGCTATGGGCTGGGCTCCCTTTCATGCTGCAGGTTGTCGTCCTGCTTTACACCAGTAATAGGCAGGTGTTAAATCCCTGCTGCTAACGCGCCTTATCGCCTGTTTTTGAGTCGCATCGCGGATCGGGCTGGTCGTTGAGAATATCGCGAAGTTGTGTTTTCGTGTGTTTTTGCACAGGAACGCCTACTCTGCATATCATTAGCGTTAGTTGTCGCTCTCATCCGTGGCAATGTTTTTTGCGGAGGATATCGCTGGGGAACTGCGATATCTGCAGTTTGCACCAGCTTGAGAATAGGGCGATAAATCTATCGCCACTTTTGCAGCGCTAAAGTGCCGATAAATCGGCGATAAGTCCTTGAGAATATGCCCCTTAGATGATACAGTGGTGTTAAGATTAGATCCTTCCTTTTTGCCTAAAATTAGTTCAAAATGTCTCTCTTCTCAAGAACACATTCTTCCTGCTTTTTATCCTTCTCCTACTTCTGAAGAAGAGTGAAGGTTAAAGTTGTTGGATGTTAAGCATGAATTATTTTGGAAAAACAGCTCTTTTTACTTCTGGCCTTACTGGAAGAGGTAAGAAGGCTTCTAAGCTAACCATAAATTGATGGATTAAGGAGAAAATTGGAGTAGCTTACTCAAACTGTGGTCAGCCTTTACCTCAGAAACTTCAAGATCACGCTACAAGTAGTGTAGATATGTCTTGGGCGAGTTTCAAGGTGTTTCTTTGGGTGAGATGTGTAGAGGTGGAACTTGGGCTTTGGAGCACACCTTTATAATGCAATACAGATTTCAGAGTGTGCAAAACAGTCAGAATTTTGGAGAAAGGGATTTACAGTCTGTGTTACTCTAATTAGTTATATTTCTTTTTGCATGCTTAATTGATCAAGAGATCAGCAAAATAAATCACAGAAGTGTTGCATTATACCTCGAACATGCATTTTGTTATGTTATTTGATTTGTTAAAGGCATTTGCTGATTGCTTTGGTATATCTCATATTTAATGACTGGGTCAAGGATGAGGGACGTAGAGGTAATGCCCTGATAACTCACTGGTAATGTTCTACTGTTAGTCTTACCAGCCCTTGACCCAGTCATTACCACCCACACTCCCCGATGCCCAGGCCTTTAACAAGAGCTTGGGATTACAGGAAGTGCTTAGGAAATGCTACTCTATTGTAGCAACCAGCTGAGGATGGGTGGGATTAGGATAGCATTTCCTGATTTGTTTCTTGTCCTGTGATTGAATGCCAATCCTGATATTTAATCACTGGGTCGAGGGCAAGTGGGACTAAGAGTAATGAAGTTCCATTCAGCAAAAATTCTCATGCAAACATTTTGCATAATCAAGTACCTGAAAGTCTATCACTGCCAAAGATTCCCTATTCTCATCAAGATATTCTCGCTGAATCCTTAAAAAAATCAGCAATCTGCTCACAATTACGAGTGTTCACTGTTGGTAAGTTTTTCTCGTGAGCTTCCCATAATTCTGGAGCAGCGTAATTTTGGCTCCACCTTTTCATGTTTAATTAGGCCACATATATGTGTACGTATGGCCATATGTACTCTTGTGAGGTAACCTAATTAACGTAATGTAGTGCAAGTGAACAGTTACAGACAGTGCATCTACTGTGTAATCTCGACATTTATATGAGTGTATATAAATGTTTTCTTTATAGTAACAAGTTGCAGTTCTCACATATATCTACATCTGTGTGGTTTGAATAACATTGTATTCCTTATATGTTCACGTATTTCTTTAAATAATACTGTCAGTTAATTTTATAACTGAAAATGTATTCATTTTAATAAGTGCTCTACCACTATATTGTAACTGTTTGTGTATCTGTAATCATGCATTCAAAAAGTGTACTGAAATACTTGCCGTACTAAATTGACCAAAGGCCTTAAGCTTTTGGATTTCACAACTTTCAACGTGAATGCTTGCTTTGGTTGCAGTGTTTTTCTTGCCTCTGCAGGTGCAGTTGCATTAGCTCATGGTTAAAGAAAGGCACGTTGTGTGAAAGAGATAGTGAGGCTCGAAAGGAGTATCTCTTGGCAAGAATAAGACGATTTAAAGAAGGAAGGGAGAACTACTGTCTAACGGAATAAGGAGATGGGAGGAATCCAAGGACGTTCTAAAGTGTAGACCAAAGGAAAGAAATTTTGAGTGTAGTTGCCAAGTTTGTTGTTTGAAGATGGGAAATAATTGGGCATGTGACTTGGAATTCTTGAAGGTTCTTTTGCTGGGTGTAATTGGGCATTGCACTTTAGCTTTGTTCAGATTACCCCTTGGACTTTAAGAGGTACAGACCTCTTTGCGACATCTCTGTTGTGTGGCTTCATGCTATACAATATACTTTATCTTTGAGAACTTCTACAGAAGTTATGCTATGTTGACACCTTTCTCTGCTTCCCTGACCTTGAAGGGTTTCTGTGATTCCAAGTTCAAATAGGGTTTAGAAGATCTCCTTAGACAACCTCATGTATAGGCAAGAGGATCGAAACTTTCAATCTACTCACCAGATTTTATTTCTCATTCTTTGTATAGTAGCTACCGAATTCCTCATTTGCTCACTGTTATTGAGGTTCAATTTTCTATGTCATTTTGGATATCCTTTAGTGATTCTGTATTTATGTACTATGTTTCTACGACTGATTTATATCAGCTTGGCTTTAAATTTATAATAAATCCATTCTTAATCCCATCAATTGACTCTGAGATTTACTGTGTGGCCAAATGGGTTACACTGTAATTGGTAATTTATAGTTGATCCTAACTCCTTTTATTCCTCAGGCACCTAGAACCTTCCATTGCAGGGGGCCAGGAAGAAGATCACGTTCTATGCATTCTCAATTCTCACAAATACTACGATTACTACCCTTAGTTTCCTGCTTGTGGGTTGCACATTAAAATTAGTACATTCACAAGAGCAACGTAATGCAAAGAAGGAAGTTCTGGGAACTACCCGTCCATCATACACAAGATGTTGCTTGCGTAATATAAACTGTTGCACACTTGCAGGCCAAATGTATGAGTAACCCTACGATAGCAAAGCTTCAACTACATAAGAACATGTGAATCTGGACCTTTGAGAGGTTTGTAATGCAGCATTATATGCGTGCAGAAGCTGCTGACCAGTTTCAATGAGCAGACGCCATTTTCCTTGATGTTTCTTGAAATAACTGCACAAGTTAACGAGCAATAATAAAACATGGCTGCAAAGGCTTCACTCCGTTTCCACATTTACGAGATGTATTCTTCTGCACAAGCCATTCCAACATATTGACTCATTAGCCTGAACATAATAACATGTATCACTTTTAAGTTATGTTGATAAGCCATAATAATTAAATGTAGTATTGGCAGCTCTAACTGTGTACACAAGTAAATTGTACCCTGCCGTCAAGCGAAGGTTTAAAATGCTGACAGAAAATCAACATGGCTGGACTTGCACAAAACGACTCTCTTCCGTCTTGTAAAGGAAAACAGTGGCAGTTCTGGCGTGAGTTACAAATCAAGCGTGAGGAGTGGGGGAGGGGAGGCGAGAACGACTTTCTCGTCGCCACTTAGGGCAGCACTCTGCATCATTTTAATGTTCTTTAATTGTAGTTTTTCTTTGAAATACTGTAAATGCTTTCTTTAATCTTGCTTTCCCTGCATACCGCATTTAGACCTGGGGAATGTTTGTCAATCAGCTACCACACAAGGAAAGCTGAACAGTTTCACACTAAACCATCAAAAGTTTCCAAATGAGTTTCCTTCAAAAACATTTTCAAATTATATATAATGAGGAAAAGTGGCACCCGCTGGAACTCAGAATAGAAAGACAACATCGCATGCAGTTGCTCATGTATGCTCTCACCCTATGGAGTGTAAAATATTCCTTACACAACAGTGGGGGGAAGGGCTAGCAATTATCTAAAAAGCTTTTTTGTTGTTGATGATGGGTGGCTAGTTTAAAATGTTGTTACTTTCAAAAATAGATGCATAATTACTGTTCACATATGGTTGTCTTCAATGTTTTCAGCACTCTATGTAACTGGTCTCCATTAAATTGTCACATGACCCGTTTTCTTGTTGTTGGGACATCTATATTTACAAATATGACTGCAAAAGCCTAATTTCAAAGCCCACTATGGTATACTTTAAAAACACGCATTAACCTCAGCCATATGGCTTAATGTACATCATGCACGGACCACAAAGGTGAAATTGTGGCAGTACTTCTGCCTTATGTGCAATGCTTGAAATTAGCTTTTACCTCAAAGAAAACTGCATTAATTTGCGGTACAGTGGATCGCTGTATGGCACCTTCCATGATACATGTTTTGCACAGGGTACTACCAATTGTGCAAAATATGGTCCAAGCCATTTACCTACACTGTAACACCTGATGAACAAGTTACTTACCTTCTGTAATGCTCTTTGCTGTAGAGACTCTATCTAACCACATATTCCTCAGCTTTTGAATATTCCCCAGGCGTCAGACTGGATAAGGAAACTTTTTCAGCAATACCTCTACATAGGGGTCCATGCTGCAACGGATTTATACCGTTCTGCTCTGGAAGTGATGTTGGCGGCCTGTACAGGCACGACTCCCATGTGCTGGCCTCAGCTCTTTTCTTTTTTGCACCACCAGACTTGGATCGAAAGTTATCTCCTGTTTCTCTGGTTTCTCCGAGTCCTTTTTACCTCACGAATTTACAGTGCTCAAGGGGAATGTCACCACCCAAGATGACAGGGTATAAATCTTGTAAAGACTGTTGCAAACAAATGTCTGTTACTATCAAAAAAACTCTTGTCTGACCTAAATCTCTTTATAAGCGGCCTCCAGTAGGCTCATACTCAGGGCAGATCCACAGCACAAAGCTTAACAACAACCAATTATTCAAAAGTACATTTATTTTTATTTAGTACAAATTATTTTACAATCATTTTTACATTATTTTTATATAGCTTTTTTGTTTATTTTGTTCATACCAATTCAGTCTGGACAGAATTGTACATTTGATTCACATTTTTTATAAAAAAGATAAACAACATATAATATTTCACAAGAGCAAAACAACATTGTCTGCATAGAGGTTTTTCCTAAAGAAAAAAGCTAAGTGACATACAAGAATCAATAAATAACATCATAAAAATTGACTGTAACCCCACTAACAACCATCAAGCAGTCACTCTCAACAGTCAGAACATTCTCACACACGCAGCACACTTACACACAAGAAAATTAAATTCCGTGTGAAACTTCTGTTTTTATCATATGACATACACTCTTTCACGATTATGTGGTATGACTTAATCTAAGGAATATCCACTGGTGTGTTGTTTTAGGAAGGTTTCCCATATGGTCGATCAATGCACGTTTTGGTGGATAGGAATTACAACCACCTTCATCAGGACCATATTGACAGGGGTTCTCTGTGAAATAATAAAGAAAGGTTGTTTTCCAATTACTCTGTGCTGGGAAAACTGCCAGAGAAAAAAACTAAGTCAAAACGTACAGTCAGTTTGGAGGAATTGGCATACTTTGGTGCAAACCTGTGATGCATGCAACCACTGAGATCCTGAGAGTGATCACCGAATTTGTGAGTACATTGCTCTGTTCTCCAGAGCCTGACCTATGAGCGTGCTTCATAGTGCTACTAAGTGTTTAGAATCTAAGTATGGGAAAGACCCATGAGTAAAAAAAGAAGACCTCAGACCTAAGTTATGAGAGAAAAGAGGCAAAGGGTACCCCAGAGAGGGTGGGAAGAAAAAAATAAGGAAGGAAGACACAAGGTCTTTCATAATGCACCGTATACACCAAGAGGTCCTTCATCCATCTCAATGTAAAGTGGTAGCTTGTTAGAGCCAGGCAGAATGTCATGTGATACAGAATAGAACGTTCTTAGTACGTCTTAGAGGTGCTGTTGTATCCAGCATTGCAAAATAATAATGTTAAAGTGAGCTAGACTGCAATGCTCTGTGTTTGGCATATAAGATAGATTGTCGAGATCTTTACCAATCTTACCCTATTTGTTGTGCGCACAAAAATCACTTATCCGTCTGATACTCTGCAATATCCCACTGCCAATCTAGTTGCTATGACATATTCTCAAAGAGACATTGTATGATTTCTGTAATAAATGTAATGCAAAGCATTGTGAGTATCTGAGGATCAATATCAAGGCAAACCCTAGATCCAGCCTAACATACAGTGTTATTTATAGAACATAGAATCTAGGTTCCGTCTTTCTATGGCGAAGTGCAGGGCAGAGGTTGTGCTACAACCCGATGCAAAGACACAAAATTAACAGACGCTACTGCAATGTACCTTATACTCCCGAGAGCAGCTAGGAATATCTAGCACCCGACAGGTGCTTAAGTCTGAAAGTTGCTCATAGTACTGAAAGACAAGGACTGGTTGTAGCAATAGTATGTATAAAAAGGATGAAGGCGAGGCACATATGGTTGGCGCCTGCATCCACGCAGAGTGCTGCTAGTGTGCCCTGTACTCACAAGAACAGCTTAACATATATGGCGCACACCAGAAGCTTATGTCTAAAAATTGTTTGTGGTACTGAGAGGCAAAAACCTACTCTTAGCAATGGCTATATCTAAGAAGAATTGTGAAACGTCTGATGGGCACCCCTATCCTTCACAGCAAGCGGGTCTGGTGCTCTGACCCACGCCGAGTGCCGAGTGTGCTCACTATGCCCATTGTAGCAGCCTCATGCCCGACAGAAGCGGTATGGCTCCAATGTCCCCCCAATAAAAGCGCATGGCCTAAGTTCTTGCGCTCGGTCTCTCCAACCTGCTCCAACACGCACAGGTTGGACGGGGGAGACCGACTATATAGTGGGCGTTAGCTCAGTTGTCAATTTGCTTCACGTGGGTAAGCATCTACGCTGTGTAGCGTAATGACGCTTACCGCATCAAAAAGGAGTCGCCATATTGGAGTGGTTTGAATATAGACATCAAGATGCAAGGGACAGAATAAAAAGTTTATTTAAAATATAACAGTGGTCATCAGTACTACTAAGAGAAAACCAAAAGTCGTACTGTGTTATGCGAAGGGAAAAAAGAAAAAGATGAGAAGAAGAGATGCATAACGATGTTCATGCGAGACTAAGATAATTCTGTGTGTCTAGGAAATGGGCGCCATGTTGGAACAGGCTAAATAATAACATTGAGATAGATGTCACATCCGTAGAAAATGGAATAGAGCCAAACCCCACCATTTACATGTGGGTGCCACAGAGCAATTCCCAAGTTGGGAGGGGACACGCAATGAGTCCAGAAATGAAAGGGCACAGAGAGTGCACAAAGAACACATCGCATGTAAATCTACATAGCACAATGACAACAATGTAGTAAGTCAACCTACAGAATTTCGAAAGTCATAAGCATAGTGAGCTGGTACAAACATCCCTCTCCACCATCACATCAGGGTAAGGCCTATAAATAGACATACAATCCGCCGTGAACGACAGAGGTGGGGGGACATCCTACATGCCAGCTAAGATTAGAATAGACAATAAGGAAAACAAAACTTGCTTACTAGTCCATATGTGTTGTGTTCAAAAAGTGATCTTATACATGAATAATATATAAGATCAGTTTTGAACACAACACATATGGACTAGTAAGCAAGTTTTGTTTTCCTTATTGCCTATTCTAATCTTAGCTGGCAAGATTGTATGTCTATTTATTGGCCTTACCCTGATGTGGGTACCGGCTGATGGGCGCCTGGTGCACCACACAAGTTCAACACACAACGCGTGAACACTCAGGTCATGCGGGCTTACAATGCTGCAGCGCTCTTCGCTAACTGCACACGAACCCCCCCTGACACGTTCGAACCGGTGTACATAGCCGTCAGTTGCCACATGGCATTGTTAAATGTTTGGGCAGATACCTGTTTTCCCTCTGCTCTACCCAAGTTCAATCCCACACAGCTCCCTCTCATGCCAACTTCGCGAAATGCTGTTCATATGAACTTTTAGCACCTATGGTTGCACCGCGTGCTGCCCGTCCCCAGGGGTGTCGGGTGGGATGCGCACAGTGCTGCACTCTTCTCTTGAAACATGCCGCCCACCAACGTAGTCACCTGGAATGTTCGGGGGTTGACCACACCGTTACGCAGATATAACGTTTACGCGTATCTTAAGTGCCACAAAACTCACATAGTGCTCCTGCAAGAGACGCACATAGCACAGCCTGAGATCTGTAAACTGCAGCAGTGGTGGAGAGGGCAGGTACTGGCTACAGGCTACTCATCTTATGCCCGGGGGGGCCCTAATTTGAATCAGACCCGGGACTCTCTTTACCCCAGAAGAGACCTAGATTGATGCTTATGGCAGATATGTCCTATCTAAGGTGCGGCTGAATGGGAAGCACGTGGTGATAGGCTCTATTTATGCCCCAAACACGAATCAGAACACGTTCTGGCATACACTGTCCGACATACTCTCGCGCTGGTGCGATGTGCCATGGCTGCTAGGCGGGGATTTTAACTTGGTTCTTGACACCACCATTGACAGGTCCTTCCCTCCACTGACACAAACTAATTAAGCATCTAATACGCGAGGACTGGGTGAGTGGCTACGCCGGTGGGGGCTGTCGGATATCTGGAGGGCACTTAACCCGCAGTCGCGCCGATACTCTTACTACTCTCACCCACATGGACTACATGTCCGCATCGACCGCTTTGTTGCGACCTGGCAGGTACTGACGCAGTGTGCCAGAGCAGATTACATGGGTAAAACGCATTCAGACCACAACCCCCATATACTGCAGCTGCAGGGCGATGAAGAGGGACCCCATACCCACCTCTGGAAACTACAACCACTGGCCATGGAAGACCCCCCATTCAGACAGGCAATAGACAAGGCAATAGGCGCATATATCGAAGAAAACACTGCCTCCGTCACGGATGCAGGGGTGCTGTGGGATGCGGAAAAGGCAGCGATCAGGGGGCGGTGCCTGGGCTTAAGCTGGTCCGTTAGGAAACAACTTGATGACGAATAAGCTGCATCGAGCGGACCCTAACTAGACTGGAGGCCGACTTGGTTCGCGGTGGGGCCGCACAACAGGCACTAGACAGAAACACACAGAGGTGCTAGAGAGATTACGCTGCCTAAATTATACATCGCATTCAGCACGCACACATGCAGCAGCTGACAGGGCAGGTAGACTACTTGCGCGCATGATCTGCCAGGAACACGCACAGACACCTATACTGTGTTTACAGTCCGCCACCGGACAAATACTCACCAAGCAGCATGATATACGTAAAGAATTTGTGTCGCATTACACCAAGGTATACAAATCGGTGCACCGCGCGACCATAGAGGAGCTGGACTCCTTCCTCTCCCCGCTTCCCCTGCCACAAATCACTGCCGACCAGCGAGGGGAACTGAATGAGCCGATCACATTGCTGGAAGTGCAGGAGGCGATAAGCTCGCTGGCCACTGGTAATGCTCCGGGGCCCGATGGCTTCCCGGCTGAATATTATAAAGCCTATCAGCAAGTGCTGGCGCCGCAGCTTCTCTCCATGTATTGCAACAAGCTGGAGTTGGGGGCCCTGCCGGGTACACTGCGTGAGTCATTGTTGGTGTCACTACCGAAGCTAAATAGGAACGCGGAGCTACTGGGCTCATACCGCCCGCTAGCACTCCACAACACTGATTATGAGGTTTTAGTTAAACTGCTGGCGTGTAGACTGGCCCCGCTGGTTCCCAAGCTGGTTCACACTGACCAAAATGGTTTTGGGCCGGCTCGCAGCACGTCCCTCAATCTTCAACGATTCTTCAGAGTGGCTCACTACGCTAGGCAGGACTGGGACCATTCTGGATGCCTGGTATTAGATCTGGAAAAGGCATTCGACACCTTGGAGGGGGGATTCTTGTTTGCTACGCTCCGTAAATATGACCTGGGGGAAGAGTTCCTAAGCCTCGTACAACTTCTATATACCCAACCGGTAGCTAGAGTTAAGACTGGCCCGCACCTATCAGATCAGATCCCAATTGACGAGGTACACGCCAGGGGTGCCCGCTCTTGCCGTTACTATTTGCGCTAGCCATCGAGTCGCTAGCTGAGTCATATCGCAAAACGCAAGATGAGTGGGGGTTCCCCTTGGGTGATGGCATGCATGTGTCTCGTTATACGTGGACGTCCTGCTTAGTAACCTTAAAGATGTTAGGTCATCCTATGCATAAATAGAAAGAATATTACTTGAATTTGCTAACGTTTCAGGGCTCCGTGTAAACTGGGACAAATCATGCCTGTACCCCTTCTCGGAGACCACTTCGGACCCGCGCCTGTCCCTCAGCGACAAGCCACTGCATTGGTAGGTGTCAGCATTCCGATATCTCGGGATACTTATCTATAGAGAGCCTGCAGAACTTCTTGAAGGTAATCAAACAATAAAGCTCCCTTATGACCTATATCTCTTTGTGGAATAGATTAAATCTAGTATGGGTTTATACAAAACACATAGTCAAAGCTTCACAGTTGTAAAATTCCAATCTTATTCTTTATTTTTTTCTTTTATCTTTTACTTATTAATCATAATTTCCTTTTTCATAACATTTATATCAGCATAGCTTGATTATTTAAAAAAAAAAGTACAATTACATTTTTTTGAATAGATTTTTCTTTTTTTTACAAACATTGGGGCATATTATCAAGGATTAGCGATATTTATCGCTAACCGCGCTTAGCGCGTTTTTTGTTAACGCCGCCTATCGCTGGAAATTATCGCTGAGATAACACCCTATTAGTAAGGTTTATCTCCATAGCGATAATATTTCCAGCGATAGCGGTAAAGTGCGAGAATATCGCTGGAAAACCAGCGATATTCTCACATATAACGCTAAGGTGGATTCAGCATTAGAATCCACCTCCTATACTTTAAACAGGTAAGTTGTCCTCACTAGCAGGTGTTAAAATCTAGCGATAAACGCGCTTAGCGCGAATTATTTTATCGCTCGCCTGCCTTGCTAATAGGGGGTAGTGGTGTTAGCGACTGTTTTCAGTCGCTTTTAGTAGGGAACGCCTTCCTTGCATGTCATTAGCGATAATTATCGCTGACATGCAAGGCGATGTAAATCCCGGCCCCTAACGCCTGAAAGCTGTCGCTAACGCCTGTTAGCGACAGCTTGCTGATAGGGCGATAAAATTATCGCCGCTTTAACGGCAAAAAGTGCCGCTAAAGCGGCGATAAAGCCCTTGATAATATGCCCCATTGTTATTTTCTTTAAAAAACAGGAATATTCAAAACATGTATGCTCTAAGTACAGTACAAAAACTCTGGACCCTTGCTGAAAACTAAATATACAACACTATACCATTAGCAATCTCACTCATTCATTCAAAACAAGCAACCACAAACAATCCAAACACATATACACATCTGGGTGTAAGGGAGAAACAAAGATATTTAAAGTCTCCAAGACCAAGTCAGATGACCATATACAACAAGGTCTAGACAACTCTTCCTCTGACGGTCATGGGGAGGATTGCGCTACTCAAGATGGAAGTACTCCTGTGACTGCTGTACCACTTCGTAAATGTGCCCCTCTGCCTCAATACAGCGCTGTTCAAAAGCTTAGAGCTGGATGTGCGGAAGTTCATTTGGGGCGGGTCGCGCAGCAGGGTGGCGCTAATCAAAATGTACCCTTCGGCAGCCAGCGGGGGTCTCTCGCTACCCAATTTGGAGCAGTACTATCTTGCAGCGCAGCTCCAATGGGTAGCGAGATGGCTTGACGCACGCCATCTGGAGGATTCGGCGACTTATACCCCGGGACTCACCCACCCTCAGATAGTGGCGCTGTTCCACCCTAACAGAAAGGACAGACCACCTGCCCAGCTACTGGTGGAGGTGGCCCACTACTGCTTCCGTTGCACCCTGCGTGTTACGCGCCATGGGACGCCATTTGCGCCATCTCTCCCCATCGTCGGCACACCCAGAGGATGCCGAGCAGTCACCAGTGCGGAACTACCCCAATGGTAGGAGGTGGGTATACTAACACTAGGGGACTTATATAGCGACGGGCAGCTCCTGCCGTTCGATACCCTTGCGGAAGGCACGGGCCTCCCCCGGGGTCAGTTCTTATTACACGCGGCGGTGACTCGCACGCTACAAGCAGCATGGGGCGAGGTTGCACAGGAGCCAGCCACGCATCTGACTATGCAATACCTGCATGAACTAGGCGCGGGCCGCCATTTAGTCAGATGGTTTGCGGAATCGTTAAGGATGTACACTGTGCCGCGGCTGGAATCCCTTTGTGCCCACTGGGACGCGGATTTACAGTGCCCCAGCACCAAACGTGAATGGAAGGATATCCTCAGGAGCCCCACCCGTAGCCCCCGCAACGCCAGGTTCCGGCTCATACAGTACTATATAGTCCATAGAGCTTACTTGAACCCAGCCAAAAGAAATAAATACTTCAATCGCACCGACGCCAGCTGCCCACGATGTGGTGACTCAGGAGGGGATTTATTACATGTACTATGGTCCTGCACATCCATACAATCATATTGGGGAGCGGTCACCAGACGTTTAGCACAGTGCACAGAGCGCACACTTACCTGGTCGTGGGAAGTGTGCATCTTGGTGTTATACAAGAGGTCTAGTAAGCATAAAGTGACATCCCGCTACATTGACTTAGGGCTAATAGTAACCAAGTGCCTACTTACGAGGCGGTGGAAATCCCCGGAGCCCCCCCCAGCGAAATCCTGGTACCAATCGCTACTTTGCTGGTCACAGGCGGAGAGCATAGCGCTGCGTCGAGAGGACGCAATAGGTGTTCGGAAACAGCCGATGGCGACGGAATGGGACGCAATTCTGATGGACTTTCGCGCCATATGGCAGAATCCCCCCGAGGACTCAGACAGCACGTCTGAGTAAACGGCTAGTAGTACCTGGTGCCCCGGACGAAGAGCGCAGGCGAGCTAGTGCACAACACATAGGCTCATCACTATGCGCTGCGTGGCGGAACTGTGTGCCCCCCCGCTGACATTCACCCAGGTCAAACAACACAACGCACAACCAATACTTGTTATGTAGTGAGAATCTTGGCAGAGGCATACACCTAAAGAAAAACATAGCTATAAACGACGCGCATGTGCATAGATCAGCAACAAGGGAATCAGTTAAGCGTAGTTCAGAACAAGGCGCCACCGTCATTACTTTAGTTTCATTTTACCCTGTTACATCAATGTTATGTTCTAAGCAGTTTAAAGTTTTCCTTTTTTAATGGAAGCATACTGTTACATCAATGTTATGTTCTAAGCAGTTTAAAGTTTTCCTTTTTTAATGGAAGCATACTGTGCTGTACGACCGCTCAGGCTAATTATTGATGTGAAAAAAGAAAAAAACTTGCATTGTTATGTAACTACTGAACTGATGCGTACCATAAAATGGAAAACCAATAAACAAATTTAAACCAAAAAAAAGAGATTTAGGTCAGACAAGAGTTTTTTTTATAGTAATTGTTTTCCCCCCCTCACTCTTGGACCTTGAAGTTAGTATAGGGGGTACCTTTCCTCATATGAAACAAATGTCTGTGACAGATCCTCATCATGTTTTCCTGTGGTGCCTGAGATTGAATCACAACTCTAAGGCCTGCCGTGACAGCACGTCAATGAGTCTGAAGGCCATACGGTACCGCAAGGCGAAACTCTATGCTCCCAAGTACAAGAAGACTGCTCAACAAGATTGGTCTATGTTCAAAGGTCAGTCTCGGTCCCGTTCGCACTCCAGAAGTTGCAAGAGTCGATCATGAGGTGGATAGTTGCTGTGGTCCACATCTTTGTGTAAATCCAAGAAAAAAAATTAAAAAATCAAAGTGGTACTTAGCCCCTTCCCATCACTTTCGTACTCCTGAGAAGGTTTGGAGGCATCACCATACTGCTCGACGTAGCTTCCACTGGCATTCAAGTTAGGAGACAATCCTGCAACTTGTCCCAGCACAAACAGAGTGAAAGTTGTGAAGGCCCTGCCCTTCAATCAGAGAAAACTAAATAAGACCACAAAGTCATTCACAATGTCAGGCCTCCAAAATCTCAGAGAAGCGGCTTGCCTGAAGTAATAGGAGACGGATGGCAAAGGCTTCACAACAGAGATGATCCTGCAGATGATTAAGGATACCTAATCCGCTCTGGAAACAAAGCTAGGAAAGATGGATTTTGGTGGACATGGTTTTGATGAGTCATGCTCTTCACAATAAACAGTTACAGTGGCATGAAAATAAAAGTGACTTAGATGGAAATTTCTAAACTCCTAGGAGAGGGAGTAGAAGTGTTACTGATATCTTTCTGACCTTGTATATCACCAAGTTTCCTTGAACATTTGTGCTAAGTTATCTTGTGCCTTCACACGGGCGAATCTATGCATCTACTCTCCCTTCCCTGGCTACTCCCTGTCATATCTACTTCAGGACTTTCGGCGCTCAGGTGTTCTACTGTCTTTCTGACCCTTCTTTTATACAATTGTTGCTGTGTACTTTTATTGGCGCTTTATGTAACTGCAGTATGTGCTGCTATTTTCCCGGTGTACACTGTTTGCATAGTTATCATTAGTATATATATTTTTGTATGTACCCTTTATGTACCTTATGTTATTTTTGTTGTGCTTACTCCTACCATTACTATATATATATATATATATATCTATGCACCTGTTATGTACCTCATGTTATTATTGTTTGTGCTTTTTCTGTAGAGCGCTCTGATACCTTCGGGTCAAATTTGCGCAATATAAAAATGACAAATAAATAAATAAAATAAGACACAGAAGTGTGAACCATAAGGAACAACTCTGGATTACCCAAATCCCAGATAGGGCAGAAAGAGCCCTCTCAGAATAACTCTACAGAAATGTTGGAAAACTCTGGTACTGTAGGAAGAGATGTCTCATTGCTTTATGGTGAAGAGTGTGTACAGGGCCCTGGTACCATAAAGCCCCCCAGTTACCCTCAAGATGTATGTCTGTCAACTAGTTGAATTATTGAGATAAAGACGCTTTGCTTAAAACTGTACATATGATGGGGAGCGTGATGTTCGAGTCGGAACTTATTAAGTGTTTCTGGACCTCACCAGACCGATGCAGAAGCAGTCAAAGTCCTTTGACAAATAAAGAGAAAACTCAGAGCCATTCAATTTACCTGCATGCTCATATTTTCTGCTCAATTAAAAGTTATCCACAGCTCGAAACCTTTCTTCTTTAACACAATGGATACTCAGAGGGATGATGATTAAATGGGAAGAAGGAACAACCCAGCAGCTGCTTGAAGCCAGTCCAATGAATTGATAACAGTGATTGAGACTGAAAAGCTGGGCGGAACCATCCCTGGAAGGAAGATTGGGAGGGGTCAAGATAGAGACTGATGTGGAGAAGGTCGGATTCAGCTCAGAGAAGGAGAACCAAGGCCCATACAATTGTTTTATATGAAGAGGAGATCATGTTGAAACAAAGAACCCAGAGACAACTTTGTAATGCATCACAAACTTCATAACATTTGGGGTTTAGAGCACAGAAAAAGGAGATTACTGTCACACCATCGTTATGTTTGAGCGGGAGGGCAACAGGTGCTTTCATTGTTGACTACCGGCCATTCTAAGCCGGCAATATAGAAACGTGGAGTTAGAGGTATGTTGGGGAGGATTAGGCTTATATGAAGCTGATTATATGCAAGCATCAATTAAAGTGACATGTAGCATGGTAGAAGAGGGGAGGATAACTGCACGAGAAGCCAGTGCAGGTTCAGAGAGAGAGAGCACCAAAAACAGAAATTAATGCACCTGGCCTAGGATACAGGAGGGAGAACACTCTCAAAATGATGATGTGGCATGTTGATGGACTGAGGGACAGGATCAAAAGAGGGATAGTATTTCAGTTCTCCAGGCAACACAGACCAGGCTGATACTTTTGCAAAACAGCCATATGTTGGGAACTTGATGCATATTCCTGGGACAATGTAAATGTAATGTACAGCAGGGGCTAAGCAGTAGTAACAACGATGGTGAGAAAAAATACCATTCCAAGTGAGCAAAGTATGGACAAATCCTAAAACCTGCAATGATCTGCCATGATGTGCATTTGAGGAATTCAAAAATATACAATCGCTACACACCTCCCACCCCCACTCCCAAGGTTACAGCAGAGTGTACAACACAGGGTGGGATCACTACTATTTGAAACCCCAGACTTTCTACTGTAGACTTTGATGACATCATAGACATAACGGTGGTTAGACCAATGAGTGACGAAAAGAGCAGAAGGAATGGATGGAACAACCCTAGTCAGTTATTGCATTATAGATCTGTGATGATCACAACATAATCAAGAGGCATAATTCTCTTTCTTACAGATAGTTCAAAATACAGTAACCAGACTAATTCTTGGCATTCATAAATAAAAATCAGTCAAACTGTATCGCAATGCTTTGCACTGACTCCCTGTCCTAAAGCGCATTATGTTTAAGATTCTTTGCTTTATGCATAAAGCAGTTCACCACATTCGACATTCTTACCTCAAACACAAATTCTCCTTCTATATTCCCACTTGTAACTTTCGCTCAACCACTTTCACTGACCAGATTGTCATCCCGAATATCAGACATTTCAGGTGGTTCTTTCTCCTGTATTACTGCCAAATTATGGAACTTGCTGCCTCTCCATTTGCTAGATTAACATTTAATTTCCTCCATTTCAGTGGGGCCAAATCTGCAGCATTGCGATACCTTTAAAGTAGCTCCACTTTATAATTTGTTTCATTCATTCATTCTTCAGGGAGTGCACCAAATGTTCTATATGTTAAACTACTTGCTCATCCAGGATGGACCTCCACAGGATAAGAGGGCTAGAAGATATGGGTAGGGTAATTTCAGATCACTTCCCACTCATGATTACAGTAGAAAAGGGGGACATTTGAGGAAAACATGGGAAAAGTGTGACTAGCAGAGGCACTAAGGGATGCCTACAAATCAGTGCGCTGAGGGTAATCATAGCATAAATACATTACAAACATAAAAAGATGGAGGAAAGAATGCAAAAACTAGACTAGGAGGTAATAAGACGAGAATGGATACTGGGGTACACTCCCTAGAGGCTATAAATGTGTGTATTGGAGCATGAGTGAGCAGAATGACTCACCCGTATCAGTGTAGATGTAAAGGTGCAAATGCAGAAAACTCTGTCTGAGGTAGGCAAGACGACATGGCGACTAGTGGTCCTGCCGAACAGAAAAGAAGAAGGGCTGAGATGGGTGGAAAAGGTGAGACATGAGGAGTTTATATTCAAGACAGCTGATGTGGACTGTGCTTAGACCTTAGCCGCAGAATTACATGAGGCCATCAAGAGAGAAGTTGGAGACACAGGGGAAAGTGTCTGCAACACACTGAAGTTATGAGACTGTTGGCCAAGCTATGAGAGAGACTTTGTGACTTAATAGCAAGTGAAGAGGAAGAGGTGGGTGAGGCAGTTGGCCAGATGCACACCTGCAAGGTCCCTTTACCACATGGTCTCCCAGTGAAGCAGCGTAAGTACCTGAAGGTGGTGATAAGGATCCACATGCTAAATATGAAGTCAAAGAGAGAGAATGACAGTTTGGCATTCTTTGATATGCAAAAACAGTAGTCATAAACAAAGAGGGCAAGTCTATGGACGAATGCTCCTTTTACCATTTGACATTGCTTAAGTGTGGAGATGAAATTCCTCGGGAAATAACTTGCAAACAGACCTATCAAAGTTATACTCACTCTCATTCACCCTGATCAGTCAGAATCCATGCCATTGTTTTCAACCTCTGTTATGTGCAAAAATTAATGGAAAAATTGAATGCCAAGAAAGGCCTCTACGATAGGCCTCTGCGATCATGTCCTTAGATGTCTAAAAGACACTCAATTTTATTGGCTGGGGCTAGCTATTTAAAACCTTAGAGATTTTGTTTTAGGCCAAAATGCAGGTCATCAGCCAAGCGTCTATATGAAGGCTTCACAGCAGAGGTCAGAGTCAATGGGGTGATGTCACAGACCTTCTGATTGGACAATAGCCCCTAACAAGGATGACCCCTCTCCATGCTGCTCTCCAGATTGGTGTTGGAGCCAGTGGTCTGCTGCGCCAGAGCTCACCCACAGATTCAAGTGGAAGTCAGAAATGGAAGACAAATACTATTATACTGTTATATGCAGATGATAAACTTCTGTATGTGACTAATGCTGTGTAGTCACTCCCCAGAATTCTTTGTACGTATAAGATATATATATGTATAATGTTTAGATATATGTCTATCTATCTATCTATTTTTGTATATATATATATATATATATATACAGTCCAGTCCCATTTTCCCAAAAAACGGGTCCGACACATGCTCGGTGCCAACAACTGGATTTATTACCCAAAATCAGGCGCATAACGTGAGAGTGTTGAATGAAACGCAAGGCAGACGCGTTTCAGCCTGACGGCTTTCCTCAGTGCCTGTTCCATAAAACGATGTGATTCCACCTGGGGACCGGTTTAAAAAGATCACAGTCCACTCCCATTGGAGTATAATGTTGGCCCAACCTCCACAGTCACTGAATGCACTGCTCCCAACTAATCCTTGCCAGGTTTCTGTGCGCTCCACAGTGAGTAAAAATACAGTGATTTATAACTCGACACCAAGACCCAGTCCTGCTGGCTGCGGTTTGCACATTCTCCCAGCAACCATTAAGAGAGTTAATGATGGAAAATCGCTGTTCGCTCCACATGGGGGGGGGCGCCGCACTGTAGTTTCATACACCATACCAAAGTTACAAGCAAGGCGTGGAGCTCCAGACCGAGAGGGCGTGCCGGGAACTGGTGCTTGCTTTACCGGTCAAACATATATATATATATGTCCAACAAAGATGCCCAAGAGCTTTGGGGGAGCACTCGACGGCTCGCCACACCAACCGGTGCTTGTTTCCAACTTGCCTCGATCTTCCAGTTCTTCTTTACATGCATTGCCTGACGCGTTTCGAGGTTGTGAAACCTCTTCCTCAGAGGCTGCTGCTTTGACAAACGGCGCAGTGAGTGCTCATTTATATTGGAATGCTTTAATTGGTTAATGGCCCCCTCGTGGGCCTCGCTAAGTGCGTCGGAATAACATCCTGCATTCTGGGACATGTGGTCCTACGATCATACAATTAATTCCCTTAGTAGGTCCCAAGCGCCACAGTCATATTAAAAGCTTTACAAATTTCCTATAGTAGGATCCACAATAATTGATGCAAGTTAATTCCATGCGGCTCGCTGTGCCCAGGCGATAATGGAATAGTTCCCAACCGCGGCCTCTCTTTCAGTATGAGATGGTGCTCCCCCCACAGCAGGGCTGCAGTGTGCAATTTATGTCCAACAAAGATGCCCAAGAGCTTTGGGGGAGCACTCGACGGCTCGCCACACCAACCGGTGCTTGTTTCCAACTTGCCTCGATTTTCCAGTTCTTCTTTACATGCATTGCCTGACGGGTTTCGAGGTTGTGAAACCTCTTCCTCAGAGGCTGCTGCTTTGACAAACTTCGCTTTCAAGAAGCAAAGCAGAATTGTATTTGGACAAGGGGAGCTGCATGTTAGCAGCTCCCCTTGCCAAAAGCAATGCTGGCTCCCGCAGGAGGCGGGGAGCCGGCTGGGACCGCGGGGGCATTGGGGCTTCCCCCGAGATCACCAACGTGAGGGCCGGCCCCGGGGGATGTGGTCCCCGGGGCCAGAAGTGGCCCAGGAGGGGGGCCACTCGGCCCCCCTCAGTTTATTTAAAAAAAAAAAAAAGAATGGCCAAGCCCCAGGGGATGGGGACCCCGGGGCCGAAAATGGCCCGGGAGGGGGGCCACGCTGCCCCCTCCCTTTTTTAATTTATTTAAAAAAAAAAAAGAAGGCCGGCCCCGGGTGATGGGGTCCCCGGGGCCCAAATTGGCCTCAGGAGGGGGGCCACACGGGCTCCCTCCAAAATAAAAAAAAAGGCTGGGTATGCCCCGGGGGATGGGGTCCCCGGGGCCAAAAGTGGCAACTCGCTGGAGGCCCCGCCCCCCTCCCTGCATGACTCTGCAAACGCGCCTCCTGGCGCGCTCTGCGTTGGGGGATTAAGTCCCCGTTGCTAGTGAGGGTCCCGGGGGGACAACTAGGCCACCAGGAACCTCCAGTAAGCCCCACACAGTGGGATTGCTGAGAGGTGGTAGGAGGCCACACCCCTTTTTACACCACTCTGCAAACGCGCCTCTTGGCGCACTGCTGGTGGGGTGATGAGGTCCCCTTGTGCCCTGAGGACCTCAGGACTGAAATGGACTTCATCCCTTGAGCAGCAGTATGCCAGGCGGCGCGTTTGCAGAGTGGTGTAAAAAGGGGGCGGGGCCTCGGACCACTCTCAGCAATCCAGCTGTGTGGGGCTTACTGGAGGTAACAGGAGGGCTAGTTGGCCCCCAGGGACCCTCAGGAGGCAAGGGGACTTCACCCCCCAACCAAGAGTGCGCCAGGAGGCGCATTTGCAGAGTGGTGGACAAAGGGGGCGTGGCCTGTGTCCACCTCTCAGCAATCCCACTGTGTGGGGCTTACTGGAGGTAATAGGTAGGCTAGTTGGCCCCTAAGGACCCCCAGCAGCGAAGTGGACTTTAATCCCCATGCAAGAGCGCGCCAGGGAGCGCGTTTGCCGAGTGGTGGGGAAAGGGGGCATGGCCTCCGAAGACCACTTAGCAATGCTGCTGTGTGGGACTTACTGGAGGTAATAGGAGGGATAGTTGGCCCCCAAGGTTGTCCTTGGGGGCCAACTACCTCTCCTGTTACTTCCACTAAGTCCCACACAGTGGGATTGCTAAGTGCTCTTCGGAGGCCATGCCCCCCCTTTCTCCACCACTCTGCAAACGCGCCTCCTGGCACAGTACTGGTTGGGGGATGAAGTCCACTTTACTCTTGAGGGACTTTGGGGGTCAAGAAGCCCTCCTGGTACCTCCTGTAAGTCCTACGCAGTGGAATTCTTGAGCGCTGGTTGGAGGCCCAGCCCCCTTTCTCCACCACTCTGCAAACACGACTACCAGTTAAAGAAGCATTTGTAATGTAATAGGTCTCGCATTTGCAAGAGTTAGAGCTATTGACGTTGTAAATCTAAAAGTTTTTTACTGATGTTTATTGGAGTGGAGTGGATGTACTTTGTGTGTAGTGGAATTATGTGGTATGTTGTGCAGTGAAATTATGTGGATAGAAAGTATGTGGTATTTAGTGTATAGGAATTATGTAGAGTGGGATTATGTGTTATGGAGAGTAATTATGTGGTATGGTAGTCTGTGTTGTGGAGTGGTAACCTCAGGTTTAGTCTTCCTGGTTTCCATAGAAGCTAAATTATGAACTCAATGAGACAAAAAAAGAAGGAATCACTGAGGAGCACTTCTGGACCTAGTCAGAGGTATGAGCAGGGCCACTGGAATTATGCGACTGTTTGGCTGCACCGACTTTCGCACAATTATAAATTTTCCGCATTAGCCACATAATCCATCATCTGCTGCCTAATCTAAAGATTTGAACAAAAAAAGCCTTGTTTCTAGCTCAAACGGCTCAAACGTTACCAAAAATGCAGCGACAAGTGTTACAGCATGGTGGAAGGCCCTTTGCAAACCTAGAATGGTCACCTGTTACTTATTGCTAAATGTGGGTGTTAAATTGGTCCTAATGGTGTGCAAACCACTCTTGCTTCTTTCTGTGCCTCTTTTGCCACTTTCTGTTGCTTCTTTCTGCAACTTTCTTTATTTGCTGTACTTCTTTTGCCTCTTTCTGCTCATCTCTTCCACTTTCTGCACCTCTCTTGCTTCTTTCTGCACCTCTCTTGCCTCTTTCTGCACCTCTCTTGCCTCTTTCTGCACCTCACTTGCTTCTTCCTGTACCCCTCTTGCCTCTTTCTGCACCCCTGTTCCCTCTTTCTGCACCTCTCCTGTCTGTTTCTGCACCTTTCTTGCCTCTTTCTACACTTCTCTTGCCTCTTTCTGCACCTCTGTTGTTTCTTTCTGCACTTCTCTTGCCTCTTTCTGCACCCCTCTTGCCTCTTTCTGCACCTCTGTTGCTTCTTTCTGCACTTCTCTTGCTTCTTTCTGCACCTCTGTTGCTTCTTTCGGCACCCTTCTTGCCTCTTTCTGCAACCCTCTTCCCTCTGTCTGCACCTCTCTTGCCTCAGTCTGCCCACCTGTTCCCTCATTCTGCACCCCTTTTGCCTGTTTCTGCAACTCTCTTGCCTCTTTCTGCAGTTCTCTTGTCTCCTTCTGCACCTCACTTGCCTCTTTCTGCATCTCTCTTGCCTCTTTCAACACTTCTCTTGCCTGTTTCTGCACCTCTCTTGCCTCTTTCTGCTCCTCTCTTGCCTCTTTCTGCACCTAACTTGCTTCTTTCTGTACCCCTTTTGCCTGTTTCTGCACCCTCTTCCCTCTTTGTGCAACTCTATTGCCTCTTTCTACACCTCTCTTCCCTCTTTCTGCACCACTCTTGCCTCTTTCTGTACCTCTGTTGCTTCCTTCTACACCTCTCTTGTCTCTTTCTGCACCCTTCGTGCCTCTTTTAGCACCTCTGTTGGTTCTTTCTGCAGTTCTCTTCCTTCTTTCTGCACCCCTGCTGCCTCTTTCTGTACCCCTCTTGCCTCTTTGTGCACCTCTCCTAACCCTTTCTGCATCCCTCTTGCCTCTTTTTGCACCTCTGTTGGTTCTTTCTGCACGTCTTTTGCTTCGTTCTGCACTTCACTTGCCTCTTTCTCTACCTCTCTTGCCTCTTTCTGCACCTCTGTTGGTTCTTTCTGCACTGCTCTTGCTTCTTTATGCACCTCTGTTCCAAATTTCTGCATCCCTCTTGCTTTTTTCTGCGCCCCTCTTCCCTCTTTCTGCACCTCTCTTGCCTCAGTCTGCCCACCTGTTCCCTCTTTCTGCACCCCTTTTGCCTTTTTCTGCAACTCTCTTGCCTCTTTCTGCAGTTCTCTTGCCGCCTTCTGCACCTCACTTGCCTCTTTTTGCACCTCTGTTGGTTCATTTGCACTGCTCTTGCTTCTTTCTGCACCTCTCTTGCAAATTTCTGCACCCCTCTTGCCTCTTTCTGCACCCTTCTTACCTGTTTCTGTACCTCTCTTGCCTCTGTCCGTACCCCTGTTCCCTCTTTCTATACCTCTTTTGCCTGTTTCTGCAACTTTCTTGCCTCTTTCTACAGTTCTCTTGCCTCCTTCTGCAATTCTGTTGCTTCCTTCTGCACTTCCCATGCTTCTTTCTGCACCTGTCTTGCTTCTTTCTGCACCCCTGTTGTCTCTTTCTGCACTCGTCTTCCCTCTTTCTGCATCTCACTTGCCTCTTTCTACACTTCTCTTGCTTCTTTCTACACCTCTGTTGCTTCTTTCAGCAATTCTCTTGCCTCTTTCTGTACTTCTCTTGCCTGTTTCTGCACCTCTCTTGCCTCTGTCCGTACCCCTGTTCCCTCTTTCTGTACCTCTTTTGCCTGTTTCTGCAACTCTCTTGCCTCTTTCTTCACCTCTTTTGCCTCTTTCTGCACCTCACTTGCTTCTTTCTGCACCCTTCTTGCCTCTTTCTGCACCCCTCTTCCCTCTTTGTGCAACTCTCTTGCCTCGTTCTACACCTCTCTTCCCTATTTCTGCACCACTCTTGCCTCTTTTTGTACCCTGTTGCTTCTTTCTGCACTTCTCTTGCCTCTTTCTGCACCCTTCGTGCCTCTTTCAGCACCTCTGTTGCTTCTTTCTGCACTACTCTTCCTTCTTTCTGCACCCCTCGTGCCTCTTTCTGCACCCTTCTTACCTTTTCCTGCACGTCTCTTGGTTCTTTCTGCATTGCTCTTGCCTCTTTCTGCACCCCTTTGCCTCTTTCTGCACCTCTGTTGGTTCTTTCTGCACTTCTCTTGCTTCTTTCTGCACCTCTCTTGCTTCTTTCTGTACCCCACTTGCCTCTTTCTGCACCCTTCTTCCCCCTTTGTGTCCCTCTTTTGCCTCTTTCTCCACCTCTCTTGCCTCTTTCTGCACCCCTCTAGCCTCTTTCCTTATCTCTTTGGCTTGTTTCTGCTCTTCTTTTGCCTCTTTCTGTACCCCTCCTGCCTCCTTCTGCACCTCTGTTGTTTCTTACTGCACTGCTCTTGCTTCTTTCTGCACCTCTTGCAAATTTCTGCACCCCTCTTGCCTCTTTCGGCACCCCTCTTCTCTCTTTCTGCACCCCTGTTCCCTCTTTCTGCACCTCTTCTGCCTGTTTCTGCACCTCTGCTGCCTCTTTCTGAACTTCTCTTGCCTCTTTCTGCACCTCTGTTTCTTCTTTCTGCACTTCTCTTGCCTCTTTCTGCACCCCTCGTCCCACTTTCTGCACCTCTGTTGCTTCTTTCTGTACTTCTCTTGCTTCTTTCTGCACCTCTCTTGCTTCTTTCTGCACCTCTCTTGCCTCTTTCCGCACCCTTCTTCCCTCTTTCTGCACCTCTCTTGCCTCTATCTGCACCTCTCTTGCCTCTTTCTGCACACACAGGGCTACTTTTAAACTGACCTCAGGCTCAGCAGTGCACACATGCAAGTGCAGAAAAGGGCTGCTGGCCTCTAAACTGCCATGTATTATATTATATGCTAGGGACTTAGAGGTAGTTTTAATCCACCTGCCCTATTATGTACTAGGGCCTTACAGGGGAGGTCATGGCAATCACAGGGGCACCCCAACCCTTAGTGTACCCTAGTGTATGTAGGTGTTTTCACTGTATTCTAAGTGTCTTTCATCATAGCACTGGCTCCGGGCCTGGTTAGGCAGAGCCCAGGGTCAGTCAGAGTCAGTTACCACCAGTACCAGTCAGCAAAAAGTTGGGGGGTGCCCAGGGCACAGGATGACTTTGCAACAAGGCCTCTTTCTGCACCTCTGTTGGTTCTTTCTGCAAATCTCTTGCTTCTTTCTGCGCCTTTCTTCCTCTTTCTGCACATGTCCTACCTCTGTAGGCATATTTAGAAATTAGCATTTAAAAAACCTTAGAAATTCACTGAAAAAACCATAGGTTTCAGGGACGTTATAGTTAGAAATTAGCATTTAAAAAACCTATGAAATTCACTGAAAAAACCACAGGTTTCAGGGACGTTATAGTTAGTTGGACATTTCACTCATACGAAACCAGAGAAATTCGGCCGTGATAGTTAGTTGTGCTAACTATAACTCGCGCCCCCGCAATGCACTGCTGATGACGTCACATATTACATCACTCATGACATGGTCAGTGACATCACTGATGACATCTCAAATGACATCACTGATGACATTAAAGTCACTTTAGCCATGTTGTGCCTGCTGCCTGTCTTTGATCACATGTCTGGGGTGGGTGACAGTTGTGTATTCCTCCTAGACAGCCACACACAATGGGAGCTTAGGTGTGACTTGATAGGCCATCCTGGCAGGATGGGAGGGAAGAACTGGACCCAGCCTCACTTACACCTGAATAGGTTGTGTCCTGTCCCCACACAAATGGCTGTAAAACCCTCTGTAGTGAGTCTGGAGCCAGGGCAGGAATGGTGGGATCTCTGTGCACTTCAAAGGCCTGTCTTTGAAGTCTCCCCCACTTCAAAGGCCAAACTGGGTATAAGTACTGCACCTCTGACACCACCACTTCAGTACACTTCTGAACCTGTGGATACTCTGTTAAAAAGAAGGAAGGCTGTGCTGCTGAAAGGACTTGCTGGACTGCCACTTTGAAGGGTCTACTCCCTTGCTGTACTGACCTGCTGCCTGCTGCCCTCATGTCTGGAGAGGAAGAACTGGACCTGGAAACCATCTTGAAACCAAGACCCCAGAGGGACCTAAAAGGCTAATCTCCTGGTCTCCTGATCTGAGCCCCAGGGACATAACAGACTCTCCACAGCTCCTGGCCTCGTCTTCAGCAAGCTCCTGACCCCCAAGAGGTGCCTCTCAGGTCCTGGACCCTTGGAAGTGGTTTCTAACCTCTTAAAGTCAAGTTTTTGGGCTATTCGCGTACGCAGCCAGGCCTGTTGGCTCCTGAACCACGCTCCTCGCACAGAGAATCAGCGTGACCCTCCACAAGTTCGTCTCTTCGCACAGCAAGCATCGCCCACCTGCATGAATCGTCACTGCAAGGCTCCAGCCCACCTGTCCTTGATGCCTGGTCTACTCTTCACACCACGCTGACCACCGCCAGTGACGCTCTCCTTGCTCCCTGCGAACTTCTCCCCTACGAACAGGACTTGAGGAGGTAAAACTTCAGCAGGCCTAACCTGGGATTTCATCTGAACCGTGTTCCATCGTGGTCGGAGTGAACTTTTGGATTTGACACGGTCCAGAGCAACCAGATATCCCTGGTTGGCACTTTATGCTTCTAAGCACTATTTTACAATGAATTCTTTAAAAATTCATAACTTCGATTCTACTTATTAGATTATTGGATTTTTTTTCATTTTGGTCATGTTTTATTTATGAAATTAAGCTCTGTTTTTCTAACCTGGTGTGAGGTCTTTTTGTGTGAAGTTTTCATTGTTTTACTGTTCAAAGTGTTGCACAAATGCTTTACACATTGCCTCTAAGTTACGCCTGACTGCTCTCTGCCAAGCCAACAGAGGGTGAGCACATGTTAATTTAGGGTTTGCCTGCCTCTTACCTAATTAGGCTTGTGGTTGCTGCTTGACCACGGCTCATACCCCAGTCAACCAACAACACGTCACATGCAAGAGTATCTTCTGAGTCGCAAATATCCTATTTTGGATCAATGGTCTTTACGTTTCCTTAGTGACTACTAGCCGTGACCTCAAGTATGGTCTTGGAAATATTGAGACTGTACTACAGGTTATGGTGGTAGCCATGGCACATTCTACCTGTCATTGGTATTGACATTAATGTGACTCTTGCCTCTGGAACTGGTGCTTGCTTTAAAGAAAAAGGAAAAATAACTTTTTGAAAGGAACTCGATCTACTCATCCTGTTTGCCTCCCCCACTCTTCGCTGGAGATGCTGTGCTATGGGTAACACCTGCTAGGCCTAGGTATGCTAACCATTCAGTAATGTTTCTATAGAAATATTGCCAAGTTTTTTTAAGCCCCCCATTTACCATTAAGTAGCAAAACCATATTAGCTGGATTCTGTGCCTTGTCCTACCAGTGTGCAAAGTAATATGAACTCCCACAAATACAATAATAGTCACCACTGACCAAATAGGACCTCCCTGCTGCTCCTTTGCCGTAGAGCGCTTTTGCTGATATTTCTCCTCCTGAAGTATGAAATCTGCCTTTTAACCTTTTTTCATCATACCCCTTATTATTCTTTGGTGGGTGGAGTTGGTGAACTTCACACTCCTTATTGAAGTCAGAACACAACATTTCACCTTAGCTAGCTTCTCATTTGCTTCTGAACTTGGTGTTTCTGCTGAGATGGTAGCTCCTGTGACTTATGAAAATGGTGGGTCATTTTAGAACAATGGTTGATGTTAGTAGATGTGGTATTGTAGATGCCACAAATGGTAAAGCTGCTAAAGCCAACAGTGCCAGCTGGCATATAGCAGTGGTGGTGGAAATCGTGCTGCTATGCAGTGGTGGTTTTGAAAGTGATGGAGCGTGAATACTGTTAGACCTGATAGCCTTAGGGTGGTGTTCCCCCCAACTTTTTGCCTTATCAATCCATCCATTTTTTTGCTGGTCTAGTTTTTGTTGGTCTTAGGACTCTGTGCGCTTTACCACTGCTAACCAATGGTAAAGTGTGTATGCTCACTCCCCAAAACACGGTAACATCAGCGCCAGGATGCCCGTTGGGTGATAGTGCGCTCTATAAGTCTGACTAACATTTAACATTTAACATTTAAACCCAATTGGCACATTGACTTTACTTGTAAGTCCCTAGTACAGTGGTATTACATGTACCCAGGGCCTGCAAACTTAAATGCCACTAGTGGGCCTACAGCACTTATTGTACCACTCACTTAAGTAGCCCTTTAAAAAGAAATGCCTCATGCCTACCATTGCAGGCTGTGTGTGCAGCTGAAACTGGCATTTCGACCTGTCAAAATGAATCTTTTGCCAGGCCTAAACCTTCCTTGTTAATACATATACGTCATGCCTAGGGGAGACCCTGAATAGCCCATAGGGCAGGGTGCAGTGTATTAAAAAGTTGCACATGAATTTTTATCTTTACATAGTCCTGGTAGTGAAAAACTCTTAAATTCATTTTTCACTACTGCAAGGCTTGCCTCTCCCATAGGATAGCATAGGGTTAACTTATTACATTTAATAACTGATAACAGGTAGGGATGATGAGTTTGGTGTCTAGAGAATTATGATTATAAACTGTATTTAATGGTAAACTTGGATATTAAATCACAATTCTGAAAATGCCACTTTTAGAGAGTTGTTCTTCCACATACCAATTAGTGCTTGCATCCTGTATCCTGGATCACATGACTAGGTGTAGCTGGCAGTTGGTCTTTGTGTATTGCTCCCAGACAGTGAGACAAAAAGGGGATAGGTGTTGGCGGGATAGGATTACTCTGACTTTATCTGGGAAGGTGCTGTCACCTACCACACTTGCACATCACAAAGCCTTTGCCTGAGCACACTTACAAAGGGCTTGATGCCGGTCTTTTGTGCCCCCAGACAAGTTGGGGCCAGGGAGGCAGGAAATTTCAAACATCTCCGGGGGGTTGAAAGCTCCAGACCCTTCTCGTACTACACAGATGTCACCAAGTATTAATATTGGACCCTCAGACCCAACTCTTCAGTACACCGCTGGACCTGTGAAATATTGAGAAGGACTGCTGTGCTGCTCTGCTATAAGGACTGCTACTCTGCTGTCCTGCTGCGTGAGTGAGATGTCTGTGATTTCTTGGGCCGAACCAATGCAGCATGACGCATCTCCTCGCAGCACCGCATTAGAATCGTTGTTGCACTACGCATCCCCAATGCAGGACCTCGCATCACAGCTCACAGCCTCTCGGAACACCGCTGCACGACGCATCGCAGATGCAGGACCTCGTATTGCAAGCCATCAACAATCTCATCGGACTCTCCACTGCATGATGCATCTCTGGCCCAGGACCCGGCCATTTAGCCCCTCAGAACCGCCGCTGCACAATGCATCCTCAACAGGGATCTTGCACCCTACCCAACCAGGATTTAAGATACTTTGTTCAGCGGGCCTAACCAGGTCCCTGTATCCGGCCCACGCTCCATCATGGTTGGCCTGAACTTGCGACTTTGTCCCGGTCCGGCACAACCAGTTGGCGCTTTCTGCTTGTAAGCAGTGTTTTTCACTTAAATATTTAAAATTGCATATCTACTACTCAACTAATTTATTAAATTTTCCTCTATTTTCTAAATTGGTGATGGTATTTTCCTTGTGTTGTGTTTTCACTTTATTACTGTTTTAAGTGCTGCATAAATACTTTACACATTGCCTCTAAATTAAGCCTGACTGCTTTGTGCCAAGTTACCAGAGGGTTAAGCACAGGTTAATTTGGGGTTTGCTCGTGTTTCACCCTGACAAGAATTGAGGTTGCTTGAGTAGAGCTTCACCCCTCTCAGCCAGTAACACAATTTCCTACAACTACCCATTCAGATGAGGAACACGCTAGTACACAGAGTGAACAAGCCTGACTATCTCCACTGGACCAAATAGCACATCTCTTGCCAGGCAACCCGGACCCATTCTAAGAATGTTGAAGGTTCACCCATGAAAAGAAAAGTTTCAGAACATGGTGACAAATTGGTGCATTTTTCAGTAAATGTTTGATAAAATATGTTTAAAAGCAAAGGTGGTAGTTCAGAAATTCAATGCTAATGGCATTTTGCTACACTCCTATCTTTCACATTCTTTAATTTTTTCATCCTGCCCATTTGAAGCAGAATCTCAATCATTTTATAATTGTGGGCGATGTAGTGACCTGGGGAAGGGCACTAGGACCCTGCTATGGACAGAGGGGTCAGGAGGGAACCGGACACCACATCCGGTCAAGGGTGTGGGGATGGGCACAAAGGGGAGACGGGGATGAGGAGCGGAGGCGTGCACAGCCAGCTCGTGATGCAGACGTAACAATAAAGAAACCCAATCTCCTACCAGTATCCTGTGTACTTTGTGGGTCCGTGGACGTGACAACTGGCAACGAAGTGGGATCCTCATCTGGCGATCACCGCTGCGTGAGGGACCGACGTGTGCAGGAGAGGCTGAACGACAGAGCCAGGAGCCCACCGTGGTCCGTGACGCGGGAACACATCCGACCGCCAGAGAAAGCGGTAAGAAACTGAGGCCAAAGAGAGCAGCAGCAAAGTAAAGTGCACAAAAACAAGAAAAAAAAGAAAAAAAAAGCAAAGAAAGCGGCAAACAGGGACAAGCGCAAATGAGCGCCTGCAAGAGATTGTGCCTGCAGCCCAAATAGCAGAGAGAAGCGGGCAGTTCAAAGGAACTATCGCGAGAGCAGGGCGGCCATCTTAGAAACAGGCAGGTTGGACCAATCAGGAGCGAGGAACAAGTGGCGGCCATTTTGAAGTCAGGCAGCAACTGAAACCAATAGGAAAACACAGAAAAGAAAGAAAAAAACAGCGAAATCAAAGCAGAATACAGTGGAACCAAAGGGGAAATAAAGAATTAAAGAAAAGGAAAAGAAAAGGGCAAGAAGAAGAAAAAAAAAAAAAGAGACCAGGGGAGGAAAATGAGCGACAATGAGGAGAAGAAGAGCACGCAAGCAATATTCCGCAGGCCTCTACCATTTAGCCTATCGGAGCCGCAAGCAGGCATCAGGTGGGAAAGATGGATCAGAATCTTTGAGCGCTACATGAGCGCCACGGACGTCCCGGACAGCAAACAACTACACCTACTTCTGAATCTCGCAGGGGACGAAATAGAAGATCTACTGTTAACTTTCCCCGACGATCAAACAGCGGATTACAAGGGAGTGATGAAGTGTCCCACACAGAAATTTGACCCTCAACGAAATGTTGATTTTGAGAGGTACACATTTAACACTGCATGCCAGCAAGGGGAAGAGAGCTTAGACGATTTCGCGACGAGACTGAAAAAACTGGTCGCATATTGCGAAATTGACAAATTCGACAATGAGCAAGCAATAAGATTGCGTATTATCGAAGGTTGTCAATCAGTGGAGTTCCGAACACGCATCCTGAAGGAACCAACGACGCTGGAAAAGATATTGACAATGGCCCGCACGGAGGCACGGGCCACAGCGCAGGCCAAACAGATGGAGACGGGAAAGGAGAAGAGAGTGGCGTTAGCACATCGCGTCACTGGGAATTTCAAAAAGAAAGAGTTCCAGGCGCCAGTCCCACCAAAGAAGTGCGACCAAACATGCTACCGATGTGGCCTCGAGTTCCCACATGTCGGTGCCTGCCCAGCAATGGGCCAGAAGTGCAGGAAATGTAACAGGGACAATCACTTTTCAAGCACGTGCATGACCAGACAATTCAGAAGCGAGAGAGGCAGAACAATAAGACCACGGATGACCAGCAACAGGTATGCACGATACATGGAAACGGCAAATCGCAGTTCCTCTGACGAGTCCGAAGAGACAGCAGCACCTGTGAGAGTAGAGAGACTATATCTAATGTCAGACGCACCCAAGGAGGAGAAAATAACAGAGCACATTCATCTCGTGGAGAAGCAGCAAATAAAGAAAACCGCCACTGTAAACATTGATGTGGGGAGCCACCAAGCAAAGTTCGTGCTTGACAGTGGAGCCACATGCAACATCATGTGCAGTTCAGATTATGAGAAAATGAAAGTGAAACCACAGCTATCACCGTCAACCGTGGATGTGTTCACGTGGGGCTCCAGAAAACCAGTAGAAAACATGGGAAAATTCATGGAAACTCTAACATACAAAGGCAAGTCCTACCAAGAAGAAATACACGTGCTCAAGGGTGATATCCCAGCACCATGCCTGCTAAGCAACGTGACGGCGCAGGTAATGGGGCTACTAGCAATGACATACCACATGTCAGAAACGGAGAACATTCTACAAGAATACCCAGCCATACTGAAGGGTCTCGGCAAGCTAAAAGGAAAACAGATAACTTTACATATCAATGAGCCAATTAAACCGGTGGCCCAACATCATAGACGAGTACCGATCCACCTACAACCACAAGTTGAGGAAGAGATAACAAGCTTACTGGCACAAGACATCATTGAACATGCTGAAGGGCCAACGCCGTGGGTATCCCCGATTGTGGCAGTTCCAAAGAAGGACACCTCAAAGATCCGCATCTGTGTAGACATGAGGATCCCAAACACCGCAATCGCAAGGGAACGTCACCCGGGGCCACACCTCAACGACATGATCAGCTGTCTCACTGGGGCCTGCCGATTCTCGAAGCTGGACCTGTGCAAAGGGTACCATCAATTAGAACTAGATCACCAGTCCCGGTACATCACGACATTCTCCACACACCTGGGTCTGTTCAGATACAAGCGACTGAGCTTTGGAATATCATCGGCAGCGGAAATATTCCAGGAGACAATAAGGCAGGTGATAAGGCCGGTACAGAACAGCCTCAACTATAGTGATGACATTTTGGTGTTTGGCAAAACAGATAAAGAACATGACACTGCGTTGCGTCAAGTGTGTTCACAGCTGGAGCAAGCGGGCCTGACGTTGAATGGAGACAAATGCGAGCTAGGGAGAGGGGAATTGGTGTTCTTCGGACACATCTTCTCCAAGCACGTGATGAGGCCAGACCCCAGCAAAGTAGAAACGCTGAAGAACGCAAATCCTCCAACGGATGTTGCAGAAGTGAGATCGTTTCTAGGACTTGCCAGCTACTGTGCTCGATATATACAGGATTTTGCCACGGTGAGCACACCGCTAAGAGAACTGACCAGACAAGGACAGAAGTTTGTCTGGTCCCAGGAATGCGACAAGGCATTCGAGGACATCAGAAAAGCGGTGATGACTGTGGAACATCTCGCTTACTTTGACCCACACCTGTGCACTGAACTGACTGTAGATGCCAGCCCGGTAGGACTAGGGGCAATACTAGCGCAACACCTGCCAGGGAGAGACTCACCAAGAAAAATCGTCGCGTATGCCAGTAAAAGCTTAACAGACATTAAGAAGGCATACTCGCAACCAGAAAAGGAAAGCCTAGCAGTGGTCTGGGCGTGTGAACACTATCACATGTTCATCTACGGGAAGTCATTCACCATCATAACTGACCACCAGGCACTGGTAACGATCTATGGTAGCCCGGCTGCCAAAATGCCACCCAGGATTGAGCGCTGGGGCATAAGGCTGATGGACTACGACTTCACGATTGTACACAAGCCAGGGAAGGAACACAACCCGGCAGACTACATGTAGAGACACCCGCTGCCGCAGGCACAGGCGATGACATCAATGGCAGAAGAGTACCTAAATTTCATACTAAAGCAAAACACCCCGGCACCTATAACACTAGCGGAGCTAGCAAAGGAGACTAAGGACGATGCAACGCTGCAACTGGCCATGGAGACAATGAGAAGGCAGAGATGGAGGCACATCAACAATAACTGCACATGGGGAGAAGGAGTATGCAAGGAAGAAGTATTGGCTCTAAAGAAGATACATGAAGAGCTGTCTGAGACAGACACAGGAATAATGATGCGAGGGACAAGAATAGTGATCCCGAGTTCACTCAGGCGGCAACTGGTCAATCTGGCTCATGAATCACACCGAGGCATGGTAGCAACGAAGAAACTGCTAAGAGAGAAAGTATGGTTCCCTGGCCTGGACCGCATGGTGGAAAACACCATCATGACATGTCACCTCTGTCAAGTGACGGGATCACCAGCCAAGCATGAACCACTACAGATGTCCGAACTACCAAGAGCGGTGTGGACAACACTAGCAGCTGATTTCTTTGGGCCGCTGGACACAGGCCATTATCTGTTGGTAGTCATGGATGAGTACTCGCGATTTCCTATAGTGCGACAGGTGTCATCAACATCAGCAACAGCAACACTACCAATATTGGATGACATCTTTGCAGCCTGGGGCTCACCAGAAACACTGAAAACAGACAATGGTCCTCCGTTCTCAGGAGAAGAATTCCGCAGATTCATGGCCTACCTAGAAGTAAACCACAGGAAGATAACTCCGCTATGGCCGCAGGCGAATGGAATGGTGGAGAGGTTCATGGGGAGCATCAAAAAGGTAGTTCAAAGAGCGAAGCTGGCGCAGATATCGCTCGGCCAAGCTCTGTGTCAGATGCTACGTGACTACAGAAACACGCCCCACAGCACCACAGGAAGATGCCCGGCGGAGCTAGTACTGGGAAGGACATGCAGGACAAGACTACCGCAAGTAGAAGCAACTATGGCACCAGAAAACAGCAGCATTGCAGCTAAGGACAGAGAGGCGAAAGGGAAGATGAAAAACTACGCAGATGCCAGGCGACACGCCATCCCGTCACACCTGAAGGAAGGGCGACACAGTGATAGTGCGTCAACGACAGCAGAGGAAATCTGACAGCATGTTCTCCAAAGACCCGCTGACAGTAACGAAAGTGAAGGGCCCAATGATCACGGCAGAGTCAGAACACCAGAGGATCACAAGGAACAGCTCACACTTCAAAGGACTGAAAGAGAAGCGTGAAGAGGACCAAGATGAGGAAACAGCAGAATAAAAAGGGTCGGAGAGCAACGGACAGGAGACACATCATAGTGAAGGACCAGCGGAAGAGCAACAAATGGAGACCGGCCCAAGAAGAGCATGCAGGCGACCCAAAAGACTAATAGAGGAAATGTAACGGGCGAAAGCACACCGGCACGTCCCCTGACAGACTTGCATCTATGTCCATCTACCCATTTATGGGTTTGACTTGCTCGTCATTTCTTTGTGACAAAAGGGGGAGATGTAGTGACCTGGGGAAGGGCACTAGGACCCTGCTATGGACAGAGGGGTCAGGAGGGAACCGGACACCACATCCGGTCACGGGTGTGGGGATGGGCACAAAGGGGAGACAGGGATGAGGAGCGGAGGCGTGCACAGCCAGCTCGTGATGCAGACGTAACAATAAAGAAACCCAATCTCCTACCAGTGTCCTGTGTACTTTGTGGGTCCGTGGACATGACAGGCATTCTCTGGGATGGGGCGGGATAAATTAATAGAAAATAAACAGCTCTCGTAATCCCAGGCAGTGAACAGCAGATGTAGACGTATTTCCTGGTTCCTACAACAGTGTTATTTCTAGGGTTATGCTACCTTAGAGGCACCAGCAGCAGATGGGTTACACTAATCTAAAAGCAACGCACATTTGGGTATGTAATAATTTTGCAAAAATCAGTTTATCAGAATGTGAAAAGATGCCCATTTTGCTATCAAACGCAAGATTTAGGAAAAACCATCTAAAGGGTAGATTTCATAACAGTTTGCGCTGGGTTAGCACCACAAAAGTGACGCTAACCAGCACAAAATGTTTTTTTACTAATTTAGGAACATATTTACAAGGACATTTTTTATGACATAGTGGCGGTGCATTCAGTGCTCCATATCTACAAAGTGACGAATGAGGCCTGATGCGTCACTTTTAACTCTCCTACGTCGTTTTTTTCCTGCGCTCGATCCGGCTGCGTCAGGTAATGTCAATGATATGCAAGGTAGGTGTTTCTCCTTATATAGCCATGCAGAACTGATGTAGCAGTATTTACAAGTAAATGTGAAAATGAGGCATCTTTGGCATAAGATGTGCAGAGTCTAAAATAAAAAATGTCAAAAGTCCTGCGCCTCGGCAAACCAGGTGTAAAAATAATGAATTAGCACTGGTACATAAGCAGAACATACCCAAATCACTCTGGCATGTTCTGCTACACCATGGACCTACCCCTACTTCATCTCGGAGCACCAAGAAGACCACCGCCACCACCACCATCACCACGAAGGCAGTGCAGGAGAAGGGAGAGGACATACCGGCAGAGGATTACCTGCTTTGACCTCAGGGAGGAGGAGGTCATTATCCATTACAGGCACAGGAGGGAGTCCATTGTCCAGCTCATGCACCAGATTGCACCAAGGCTGCAGGCAAAATCTCAGTGGTGCACCAACATCCCTTCGCAGGCCAAGCTACTAGCTGTAGTACCCATGCTGGCATCGAGAACATTCCAACCCACCACAGCCAAAGTGGCAGGAGTATCCTAGCCATCCTTTTTGGCATTCCTACCCTCCGTCCTGAATGCCATCTGATGCCTTACACCCCAGTACCCCATGTGCCCCAACACAATTCAGAAACAACAGGAAAACAAGCATGGCTTCTATGCCATTGCAGGATTTCCACATGTGTTGGTGACAATGGACTGCACACACGTGTAAATTGTGCCTCCAGCAGCTACATCCCACCTGTACCACAATAGGAAGCACACCCATTCCATGAATGTGCAGGCAATAGTGGACTATCTGGGGCTGTTTATCAATGTCCTGGCAAAGTACCCTAGAATTGCTCATGATTCAATAATCTTCAGACATTCCATCATCAATGACCGCTTTCAGAAACAGAGATATGGGAATGGCTTACTGGTTGGTAAGTACTTCTCAAGCACATGACTGACCACATGGCAGTTAATATTGTGGGATAACATCGCCATATTATTGTTGGGCTGAATGAGACAGTGCATACGTAGCAGGTGTGGGCCTTCATACATGCACCTTACTACATGGCACACATGCAACACAACCCTACAAGTCACACATGTTGCGATCCCCTACATCACTGTAGGCCACATGCACAAGTGGACTGCGCTGCTGGAGCATCAACGTCCATGATACTGTGGTGGAACAGGTCTATCACTCTATGAGGCAATGCAAAGTTAGCGTGCGTGCCCTTGCATGGACTCATAGATATGGAGTAAGGCAAGCAAGAGCAAAGTGCAGCGTTGCCTCAATCTACATCAAGGATGTGTTCCATGGGCCTTGCTGTGGCTTTTCCCATGCAACACCAATGAGTTTTGGCACATTCCCAGATTTCCAAGGATCTGTGACCCTGAGAATGCGCCCAAATTGTGTGCCTCCAAAGGGGAGGCGAAAGGAGGCGAAATAACGACATTCTCCTTGTCATTTCCTCTTCCTATGTATGCTGCATTCCGCAGGACAAATAGAATGAGGAAAATGCATAGACTGTTTGTTTTTGTGTCCCTTACAGCAAAATAGGCTTTTCTGTTTTCAGTTTCTATTTTTGGTAAATTCTGGTGGGGATTTCAATACCTTAAAAAACAGTGGTTATCAGTGGTTGCACATTTTCGCGCCATTAAAAACGACAGAAACAGTGTTTTTCCGGTGTTTATGGAACGTTTTATTTTTATTATTGCTTGCATTCTGCACTGATAGTGCATGGTTTATAAACAATGTATGTAGAGTATATATGAGATCCAAATACATTTTTACAAATCAAACTTATTGTAGTACACCATACAATACTTCTGCAGTGAGTCTTTGGTCATGCGCGCTCACTGTTTCCTTCCCATGTAAACTTTTATCAGTGAAATGGCCCTCTCAACATTGGCACTTAAGACGGGCAACACCAAAACAGCCAGTTCACAATTTGCTAACTCTGGCCATTGACATAGCTTCCCATGCCAATACTGGTGCACCTGAAGATTGTCTTTCTCTGGGATAGGTTCTGCAACATATGCGTTGAACTGGGCGCATATGCCCTCCGAGTTATTGAAGCCTTCAAAAATGAAGCAGTACTTTTGAAAGTCCAGAGAAAATTCTCCTCTATGGAAGGGATCTAGAACTTGTGCAGAGAACCATAGTCAAGCTCAATGACTTCAAATGTCATGGTTGGTGAAGGGACACTTCTATGGATCACTCCAAGCCATTTCTCATACATTGTAAAATAACATTTCCTGAATTGCTCCTCAACATTTCTTTGCTTACCAAGTGGCAAGCATTCTAACATGGAACATTGTACAGTGCCAAACTCACTAAAAGTGTCCCCCAGCCTACTCTCAAGGAAATGTTTCACATTTACACCAATTACGCTGAACACTTGGTAGGCAAGGGTGTTTTGAGACTCTATTTTTTTGATTATGTCCACTACAGCAGTCATGTTTTCCTGTAAAAATCTAAGAATGCAGTAGAGTGCACTTTTTTTCACATCACTATCAATATACGACTGAAGATCCACACATTTCTTGCCTTTGGCATCATCACTAAGCAAAAATACTGTAAACGGTCGCCACATGGATAATATAGCATTCACGGCCTCTAGGACTGAGAACCACTGGCTAAATGACACAGTTGAGATGACTCTTTCTTTGATGCCACACAAAGCACAAAATGAGAAATATTTGCATTTTAGTTCCCACATATAACAAAACAGTGCACCAGCAATAGCATTCTTCATTAACTCTAAAGATTTCAAAGATGCTTTCAGCATACCATCTAGCAAGTGGCAAGGTTCTCTGACAGGGAAGCACTTCAGCTCAGGTATCAAATTTGACAGGTCATCACACAACTTTTTCATATACATAGCTGAATCACTGCAAATACAAACAATATCATTTCAATCTTTGTTGAACTTGGTAAGAACTTTTTGCAGCATCATTCCAAGTGACACTGAGTTCCATGTTTTCAAAGAGTCTGGTGTCATGTTTTCACCACTATGCCAGATGCTTGGTGACAGCACTCTTTTAACATACAGCTGTCACTACACCTTGCATTGAATGTTTAAAGCCTGGCGTGTTTGGCAATTCACCTGCTATCAATACTGACTCGCTATTAAAGGGGTCTGATGTATCAAAGGGTTTCACCCATTCTCTGTCTGAGGGTAAATGTGATGGTACATATTGGGAAAGAGTCTTATGAAACCAGCCATTTTACCTATCAGTGAAATAATCAAACGTAGCCAAAATATCAAATATGATTTTGATTTTCATGATTCTCTACAGTTTATAAAATATTTAAATAAGACCAAAAGCATGCTTCTAAACCCTGCATCTTTAGACCAAAGACCACAAAACTGAAAAAAGCAAAAGGAAAAAGAAACAATATTTTAGTGACATTCATAAACAACAAAACTCAAGCAGAATAATGCTATCCCAGTCTTTCTTGCTGTTACGTTGTATTGGCCCCTTCAGGAAGAAATAAAAATGACTCTTCACTCTCATTTTCCTTTCTTTGAATGCCATTTAGTTTGTGGTTGTGCAGGTGTTTATCTGTGATTACATATTTACACTGGTGAGGGCTATTTCGCTTTTGGTGGGGTTTTATCAGTTATTATAGGTTTAAACCTAAAACAGGATAGCCTAAGCATACATTTTTTGAGGCCACAAAGCTGACACACACGCACCATGGTGCAAGGGTGTGTGTGTTGGTGCTAGTCACCATTATGTGATGGTGCATATGCAGACGGACCACAGATGTGCTGTGTGTTAGTTATATTGCACATTCCTGCTCTTCCCTTTGTACGCAGGGCAGCGCAGCCAAAGTGACATCCTGTACTGCCCTGTGGGAACAACTGGTAAATGAGGCCCTGTGTGTGCATCCAAATGTTTTAAAGAACCTCAGTAATGCTGCACTATGTAAAATGCTGTGTCACAACACCGTCTTGAAGGAAGGGACTCCCTTTCTGTTGTCTGTGTGTCCACAGGTAACTCCCATGGTCATGAGGCATGTGATGTATCCAAGACCTGTGAAACAGAGAAATGTAGTCCTATTTTTACCTCTCAAGCTCATGTGTACCATGGAAAATTACATTAGTCATCATATACACACCTCCCATCCTATGTGTCCACCATTTTGTGGCACACAAACCTACTCTATCAGTCCGCCAAGGGTTCCGACTGTGCAGCAAGGTACACCCCCATGCACAAAGTACATCTCACAGGACCCGCAGCCACACGGTCACCTTGTAAATAATATGCCTGTCTTGGAGCAATGCTATACATTGTCTGCCAGCGCAGGCAGTAAACCCTGGACACAGAATCATGTTGAAAATATGTGCTACACTGTCCCCAATCAGTGTGGCAGTGTAGTGTGGTTAGTTTACCAGTTGCACTGTGCAGCGCAGGACTCCCACATATCTCCAACCCTTTGTGTACTGTCAACATAGTGACACAGTGCACTGCCATGTGTACACTATCATGCCCTATATTGACATCCACTCACTACCCTTCCCCTGGTAGTAGCTATTGAACAACAGTGACTCCAATTCTCGCTGCCAAATATGTATGAATCAAGTACACAACAACACCTGCTCCATCGACAGGCAGAAAATTCAGACATGTATCAGTTCAGACATGGCAATAGTAGTCAAAAACATACACAATAGAGGAGTGTGAGAAAATTGTCTCCTCAATGGATAACTGACTCTCTTTACTGGTGAAAAGTCACCACTTCATGGCATTTAGGATGTACTAAAATAATGACAAAATGAACACAGTGTACATATATGAAACTAAATATATGAGCACTACCAGTTTGTAAGCAATTTTACCTCATAGTCACAGTAAACATCTGAACACTCACATCACACTTGCTAGAAATTGCCACACAAAAAAGGTATGTAGCTATGTGTAACAAACAGTGCTGAACAACATCTTGTACATCCAAAATAGTGTGCATGGCAAAAACATGTACCAAATAGTTCTCCATTGCTATCCACAATGAACATGGTGTGTTAAAGTAGATAGTGTGCTATGACTGTGTGTGTGTCTCATACAGCTAGGCATTTGTACGACTTCATACTTGTGGAGGATAGTAGAGCGTACTCATAGACTGATGACTATGAGGTGGTCCACAAAGTATGTGCATGGGAACCTAGTCCAACCCTTACAGTCTACGTATGCAACATCTAAATCTGCAAGCACATAATATATCCATTATGAGATCTCATATCACACATATAAATGCTAAATACTGTACTTTGCCACTCCAAGAGTGTCTGCCTAGTAACAATGTGGCCACACTTTGCCCACTAGGCTAAAATGCCAATGGAACAATCAGTGATGTAGCCTACCATGTTGGTGTGTTGCACTCAGATACAAACAATGGCTTCACTCCTATGAGTACAGTATTAGGGCCCGATTCCGATCTCACTAGGAAAGCCCTCCGTACGACTCAGATCCGGAGGATTTTCCAAGCGAGACGTGCTCCTGGAGTCCGAACGAGCGAGTACGATGCTGCCGTATGCTTACGGACTCGGATCACTCGGAATCCCATTAAACTCTATGGGAGCCTGTGTACAGACGCGTACACAGGCTCCCATAGCAGAAAAGGGGTGGGTGGGGGAAAGCGTACACCCTGTGACGGGCACCCCATGTCGCCTGTCACACCGTGCATGCCTGGATCGGGGGGACCTATGGGCACACCCCCGCGACAGATTTCGAGGGCCCCGGGTGCAGGGGGGCCTGCTACGCCCCCCCGAAGTACGCTTCCGACAGCCGTTTTGTCTCGTTGAGACCGAGGCGAAGCGGCTGTCCGAATCGTGCATCGTACTCGCTCGGTCGGAATTCGGCTCCATTGCGCGGTACGATCCGTCTGCGAATGAGTCGTACGGAGCGGTTTGGGTCCGGAAACGATTCGGTCAGCGCTTACGCGATCTTCGCATCGTACTTGGTCGTTCGGACCTGTGTACGATTCGGTCGTAAACAAGGGCTACAAATCGGATCCGGCAAAGCCAAATCCAATTGGGAGGCCTTCCGAACGACATCGGAATCAGGCCCTTAGTGTGAATGTGAAGACACAACACCAAGATTCCGGATATGAAACAATTGACCATCAGAAATTACAAAAAACAAGGTAAGTCCAATCAAGGTGCCATGCACGGATGCATTCTAAGACATAGTGGCAGACTCTGGCAAGAAAATGACAGGTGAGCATCGTGTGTGAATGCATAACCACATCCATACTTCATGTAATCACACAATATAGAAACATATTGTGATGGGTGCCAATGACAAACATTTATGATTGGACTAAACCTGACTAGTTGTGGCTAGAAAGGCTGGCCTCATGATCACCAAATCACAGGCTAAGCTTGTGGGTAAAGACAATGTGCATTTGCAATGTGAATGTGTCACACATATCCTTCAAGACACAAGGCCATACAGCCAATAATTGTGCACCACAACATTATATGGTGGGTGTTTGTAAAGGCTCTCTGGTAACTGTTGGTATGCACATATCAACATGGGTCATTAATGCAATCACACATACATAGCAAATGTAGACCGTCCATTTGACCCCTGCATGGCACTTACACTTTAGAGTGGCTGAACCAGACACTGTTGGTCACTCCCTGAGTGGGTATACTGAAACCACAAGACTTCCTAGGATAGCAGTTTATACAGATATGGGCCTAGGAACCACAGGCCAGTGACACTGGTGTCACATCAGTCTTGAACAATCTGGTGGCACAAGCCTCTCAACAATATCCATTAGGCCATGCAAACTCAACCTGTGTGCCTCATCCTGGACTCATTGCTATGGAGTAAATGAAAGCATTCCAAGAGGCTGCCTAGTCTTACTCTGTGTAAAGTGTGTGTTGCAGGGACCTTGTGGGTGCAGTCTTGCCGGCTAACCCCCATGGATAATCAGGAAGACTCCTGAAAACATATGGATGCCAATCTGGGCCTGTATAAATGCCCCATACCTCCCCCCAATCTGCTGTCAACTTGCATTTCAGTTCTGTCCACCCTTCCCTGCACATAAACCATTTGTGGAATAGTTCTACATGGTCAATGTGAGCAGCAGAATGCAGGACACAAGGAAACAGATGAGCCAAGGTAATATAAATTAACACATCCTTGTTCTGGCTCTACTGGGGAAGTGTGACAAGTCTGGGACTGGGCCAGGTCCAAGTGAGTCTCATTACCTGTCTCAGTGCCAAACTACATGGGTGTTGCATGTGAACACCCATTGCTATGCACATGCAACACTTTCTTGATGCATAGTGTAGTAATGGTGTGTTTTACGCTGCTTTGCTGTCCTCAATATTTTACTAGGTCATGCCAAGGCATGCATGGTTGTTTAGCATTGCACCATTTGCATCAGTAAGAATCCTGGTCCCCCCAAATGTTGAAAATGTTAGTTTCCTGTGGGGTAGGAGCATTGTATATCAATGCCTTATACTCAACCACGCCAGAGCACTCACGCCTATAATTCATACCACATTCTGTAATGTTTGCATCACTGTTGTTCCACATCTATGACACAGGTTTACATCAGTGAAATCCAAAGCCAGGCAAGGGCCAATCTGCACTGCTCTGTGTGGGATAGAAACAAAGGTCATGCAAGTCATTATCTTGTGCTTCATTGCGTAACACTTTCAAATGGAAACCGGTCCAGGGGGCGGGAAACGCCCACTCCCATTCTTCTGCCCATGGATTGCATGCAATCTCACAGTCCCCAAGTTTGTAAACCAGGGATATGGTTGTTAACCCCACCCGTCACCGAGCATGCCATAACAATGAGATAAATATGTTAGAAAGTTTGTCATTTCAACAACTGAATTGCGCTGCAATCTACAGCACACAGAGTGTTAGAAATGGGGGTCTCTAGTTGGCAGAGGTGTGCATTTTGTCCAAGTAGGGACCCTTCCTTCTAGTCAGGGTAAGGGGATTACACTTCAAAAATAACTCCTGCTCACCCCCTGGTAGCTTGGCACGAGCAGTCAGGCTTATCTCAGAGGCAATGTGTAAAGCATTTGCACATAACACACAGTAATACAACTGAAAACACTACAAAAGTACACCACACCAGTTTTAGAAAAATAGCCAATAATTATCTGCGTAAAACAAGACAAAAATGATAAAAATTCAACATACAGTAATCAAAATATGAACATTGCAAAAGCAGACTTAAAATACAGTTCCTTCAAGTCAGTAGCTCCGTCCGGGGCTCTCCAGGCATCGTGAACAAACAAATCCAACAGTTCAAGCCGACCGCGGCATCGCGGGTCAGCTGTGGTGACAGGAAGACCCGCAAACAGGGCCCTTGAAGTCACACGCATTGCAGATCGAACTCTGTGAAGTTGAAGTCAGGAGCGTGGCCAGACGTTGAAGCTGTGTGGCATGCGGTACCCTCAGGTAGCGGTGCAGGCAGCGGCTCTGTGTTGGCATCCAGCGGCATGGGTGAGACCAGGCTGTGGTGCGAAGCTTGGTGGTGCTTGTCACGGTGCTGGCAGGTCACGGTGCAAGCAGTGGCGCCCTCGTTGCTGAAGCACTGCTGTCAGTAGACGATCAGGAGTTGATGGCTCCGGCATCAGTAGGCGAAGGCTGCGTTGTGGGACGGGGCTGTGCGTCGAGTAACTTATGAGCAGTGCCCTCAGGCCACGGTGCAGGCAACAGCATTAATGTTGGCATGGAGCGTCGTCGTCAGGGATACCAGGGCAGATTTGTGACGCCAGGTGGTGCGTAATGCGGTGCCCTGAGGTCACGGTGCACGCAGCGGCTCAGTGGCTGCAGCGGTCGGTGGCGTCGGTGAGACCAGGGTTGTGGTGTGAAGCGGGACGATGCTCTCTGCGGATTGAGGTCACACTTACTCCAGTATCTCTGAGCGCCTCTACCCCTTGCCCATTGATGGTCAACCAGGCGCTGTACTGCTTAGTGTTTGCAGGCACCTGGCTTTCCTGGACCATCTCACTGTCCCCTAGTGAGACAAGGGTCATTTCTGTGGGATCCTCACCCTCACCTAGGACCCCCTCCTCCACGAGTGCTACACTAGCCAACACCTTGGACTGTCCACCAGTGGGTGGCTGTGCCCACTTGGGCCATTTGGGATCCCCCTTGATGTGACCCACCTGGTCACATGCAAAGCACTTATGGGGTCCTGTCTCTGCAGGCTTTCCTGAAGAGACCCTTGGTTTCTTATCTCCTGGGGAGTAGGAATCCTTAACCTGGGTACTAGTTTGGGGTCCTTTAGAGAACTCTTTTGCTTTACCCTTGTCCCCCTACTCTTCTGCTGGGGACCTTGCCCAGCTTTGGCAGAGTCTCCCCATACACCTTCTTGTGGACCCTGGTACTCACCCAGCGGTCTGCCTCCATAGCAAACTTCCTGGGGTCAGTCAGCTTACTATCTGTGGTGCAGCTCTGCAAAACATAGACTAGACAAGTGCTCTCACAAAATCAAATTGTACAGCCCCTGAAAATCTGTCATATTGCTTCCCTTTACCCAAACATCCAGTGACCTGCAAAAAGAATCTACACATTCTAACCATGTCTGGGAATCCGTTTTCATACTACTTCTAAACTGATCCCTGTACTTTTCAGGTGTGAGACCATACTGAATGAGAAGGCCAATAACGTGTCCCTTCCCTCTGAGAATGAGGCCACAATCCTGCTCCCCAATTCTTCTCGGGGACCCCATTCATGTGGATAGATGCCTCGTAGCACTGAAACTACCTTTCGATATTATCTCCTTTCTTGTACTCCTATTCTACTTTTTTGGGAATGTGTACTATTCTGTCTGAGTGCACTGAGGTATTGCTGCCACCACCTGAGCTGGACCTACTGCTCTGAACCAGCTCCTTTACTCTAAGCTCATGGTCTAACACCATTCTTTTATCTTTCATTTCCAGCTTGAGCCTCTCCAGCTCCATTGCATCTCTCCTAGCTTCTTGCCTGTCCTCCAGCTCCTCTGGGGACAAGCACTGCTGCCTGGCCTGGAGGGCAACACCCCCCCCCCCCAAAACACAGTTACCCTAGAAATAGGCTCCTCTGCCTCCACACTGAGCTCTTTAGACTGATCACTGGCATTTCTGGCTTCTACCCAGGCCCTCAGTGTCTTCTGTAGCTCCTTTTTCGTGGTGAGGCCTCTGATTTGGACTTTCAGGTTTTTGCAAATAGCCTTCAACTCCTTCACGTTGTAGGGTTCCAACCTTTCCTCCTCAGAGGCCACTTCTAGGGATGCAACTGATGATGGTCTTGATTCAGGCATGATGCAGTAGAAAGTGCAAGCTCAAAAAATGGAAAGACAAAAATAGACCGAAAGAAAACAGTTTGGGGTACGTAGTGGCCTGCGACATGGTACTGTAAATCAAGTGCAAACGCAAGTCCTATCCTCACCGCTGACAACCAGTGATAGAAATGGGGATCTCTAGTTAGCAGAGGTATGCACCTTGTCCAAGTAGGGATCCTTCCTTCTAGTCAGGGTAAGGGGATTACACTTCTAAAATAACCCCTGCTCACCCCTGGTAGCTTGGCACGAGCAGTCAGGCTTATCTCAGGGGCAATGTTTAAAGCATTTGCACATAACACACAGCAGTAAGGTGAAAACACTACAAAAGGACACCACACCAGTTAAATATTTATCTGGCTAAAACAAGACCAAAATGATAAAAATCCAGCATACAGTAATACAAACATGATTATTGCAAAAAGAGATTTAAAATACAGTTCCTTGAAGTCAATAGCTTCGTCCAGGGCTATCACGGTGTTGTAAACAAATAAATCCAACAGTTCAGGCCGACCGCGGCGTCTCGTGCTAGCTACAGTGTCGGGAAGACCAGCAAACAGTACAGTACCTCTCACATACACTGCACCCTGTCTATGGGGTTACCTTGAGCCTACCTTAGGGGTGCCTTACATATAGTAAGAGGGAAAGTTAGGGTCTGGCAAGTGGGTACACTTGCCAGGTCGACATGACAGTTAAACTGCGTGCAGACACTGCGGTGGCAGGTCTGAGACACATTTGAAAGGCTACTTGTGTGGGTGGCACAGCCAGTGCTGCTGTCCCACTCATAGCATTTGATTTACAGGCCCTGTGCATACACAGTGCACTGTTCTAGGGACTTACCAGTAAATCAAATATGCCAATAAGGAAAACCAATCATAACACAATTTACAGTAGGAACACTTGCACCTTAGCACTGAATAGCAGTGAAAAAGAGCACAGAGACACTAAACCAGCAAAAACAAAGTTCAGCATACCATCAAAAATAGGAGGTCAGAAAGCAAAAGGACAGGGGAAACACGCCAAAAAATGTCATGTCTAACACATAGTATGAGGGAAATACTGTGATGGTTTGCCAATCTGCTGGAACATATTCCTACCTGCACATAAACCAATCTCCTTGCGATACCGGCACACAAGCACAATGGTGCAAGGGTGGCTATGTTGCTGGTAGGCTGCATAAAGTGCATCAGTGCAAGGAAAGTGAAAGAAGGCTCCACATTCCTATGTATGGCCCTGTCCTGTCCTAGCCCTTTCACGCAACACAGCACATCAATTTGGCTGGATGCCCTGGGTTGTCTCCCCTATCACCCAATGGGCACGTTCACATGCTAGCCAATGAGAAAATTGCACTTTCTGTGCCACTGTGTTCACACTACGTGCTATATGGTAGAAGTGCCACTGGTGCACAATGGGATGTTTTTGCACCCACCATGTGGCCCTCTGGGGCCCTTTGGAATGCCAGAAGGGCCTGCACATACTTGTGTGGCCACTCATGAAAAAGCTTAGGTGCAGAGACTCTTATACTGATTGTGCCATCAACAGAGGGTGCATCCTCTTGTGCAGGGGTGCATGACCCCATGCAAATGTTCACATCACTCTAACTTGGCCTCTATGCCATATGTAACATATGGAGCCAGAGGCAAAGTCAATCTCCGGAGGTGCACCTGCAGTGTGTCCCCTGATAGGAGCCCTCTTTAGGGGAGAGTGGGGGCATATGGCTCCATCCATACATCCCCTTCCAAGTGGGTGCAGCCAATCACAGTACTTACCTGCAAGGGAAAATGTCACCCCACCAAAGTTGACCGAACAGCCTGCTGCTTACACTGTGGTACCCAGCGCACATTACCAAAAGTTTGTGCTGCCTTATACATAGGAACGCTGACGCCATGGCAGTGCAAGTTTGTGTCAGCCCTGGGGGAAGCACAAGCAATGTAATTGGGTGCACTTACTTATTTAGCACACGGCGCACCGCTTGTAAGGTGTGCCGTTACACAAACACATGGATTGGGCCCTATGCGTAGCTTGATCCCAGTAATGCATGCACTCTCACATATGTACTCTGTCAACACACACGTTAAACACATGCAAAGACATTAAGCAGATTAACCCAACTATTCACAGGCAACACAGCGATCCCTGTAAATGTTTCCATGGATTACACATCACACTACACTAAAAAGTACCCATGTGCACCATTGCATCTAAAAAATAAACGCATTCGCTGCATGCGTGAATTTTTGCAGCCATCACATCAGGCAGATGTGACGCATCCCAGCCGACACATCACATTTACTGCATGATGCCGTGTCAGGCCTGGTGTCAAATTGGCGCATTGGCTATGTTTCCAGTGGAAGCATCCAAAAAATTGACGCATTCGCTGAAAACGTGACGATCCGCCCAGGAAATGATATAATGACTCTGGCATGCTGCAAACTACTAACTGTAAAGTTACTTTCATTTTCACTTTGCTTCACAGTCTGTCAATCTGTCTGTGCTTGTGATAGGGTGCATTTTGGCTGTGCTGGAGAGTGTCTTGGTGTCTTTTTGATTTTGTTGTAGTGGCTGCTGTCCCTGTAGTATCCCTAAAGTTAAATTTGTGCTTTGTATTTGTGTATTGTATTGTATTGTCCTGTGTTTTGTTGGGTGTCTTGTCTTTCGAGGTTTCATTGTTATTAGGGGTAGTTGTGGGTTTTTTGGGTACTTCAGGATTGTGCAGGTTCAGATTGTGTTTGGGGAGTGCTGGACATGGCCCTTCTTAGGGGAATGTACCCCAAAGCTTTTAGTTTTTTCCTCCTAGTCTTTGCTGACTCTCTCAGTATGACCTTAGGATTCTGGGCACTTTCCCCCTGTACTGCAGAGGATAGGTGCACGGGAAGCACGAAGGTGCACGCAGCCATCTTGCCCGCATTAGGTAGGGGAGTGCGTAGGCGATGGGTTTAGGTACCGTACCTCCGTACCTCCGTGCTCCCAGTAACCAGGTACACCACATACCCAGGGCGGGTATGGCACTGGCTAGTAGTGGGACATGGCACTTAGTGTCCCACCCACTGGATAGCCTGTCAATCATGTATCGGGCCTGTCATTGCAGGCCTGTGGGGCGCCATTGCACCCCAGGTGTGTCTAGGTTGACATCACTTGCGCCTCAGCCGACCCTGAGTGGGTCATCCCATACCATGAGGGCGACCCCCCAGGGAAGCCCTTATGGGTGCATGGGGGTGGTAGGCTGAAGGTCGGGCAGGTACATAAGGATGTTCCCTGCCCAGGTAGTGAGGAACCCCCCACATACGACTTCCCCTGCCTTGGAGTTCGGCTCTTCCCTGAGGATACTCCTGGGGTGTTGCTGATTCTCTTGTGTGGCCTCAGGGCTCTGAGCACGTCCTCACTGTCAAGGCAGTGTGGAAGTGCGTGCCCCTTCCTACACAGGCTAGGATGAGGCACTGACCCAGGGTTCTGAAACATGGGTCGGTCTACTAATGCAGACCAGGAAGTGCGCACTTACAACTGTTGGTGTGCGTACCGGCCCTCTTGCTGTTTTGAATACATGTCCCGTCTGCCATTGGAGGCTAGAGGATATGCCCTGGCACCTATGGCATTTTGAATAGGTGCCCGGCTTGCCATCGCGGGCCAGTGAGGGCATAGCTGCATCCCCGGTGTCTCACATTATGGCTCGGCTGGCCGTTGAAGGTCTGTGTCCGCTCGCTTTCACCCATGGTGCTAGAGGCAAGGTGCCCGGTCCACCGTCACGGGCCGTATGTGCGCAATCGCACCCGTATGGGGGCAACCCGTGTCCGACAGGCCCGGCAGGGTGGTGTGCTAGGGCCTGGGTAAGTCCACGTGCAGACCGGTGTGTGGGCACTGCCATCTATCGTAATTAAACTGATGAGCAGCCTGCCATTGCTGGCCGCTGTAGGTGCGCACCCACACCGATGGTGCCCGTGAATGCATGTGCAGCTGACACCCATTTAGTTAAACCTGTGTCCAGTCTGCCGCTGCAGACTCAGGTGGGCACACTTGCACCCCTGGTGCTGGGGACTATGTGTCCAACCTGCCATTGCAGGTCTGTGTGAATTAGCGCAGGTGCGCCCAGGTAGTGAGGAATACCTGTGTGTGTTTTCACTACCTATGAGGCTTGCTCTTCCCATAGGTTAACATAGGGAAGTGATTGACATTACTTCAGACTGCAATAGTGGATTGCAGTGGAGCAGCACCATCATGTTTCCTATCAATGGATTCGTCATGCCAAACTCTTTCCAATGGTGATGGGGTTTGGGCATAACTCTCTTAGAAATGCCACTTATAGAATATGGACATTTCTATGCTCTAAGAGTCTTATGTGCTGCATTCCCCAGCGACTGTCATAAACCATGGGCATACCACTAGAACAACAAGACCTCTGCATTTTAGGGCCGGATGGGATAGGCTGGGGAGAGAGGTTTTGACACTTAGCCTCGCTGGGCCAGATCATGGCCCTACTAAAGATTAAGATCTGCATTCCACAGCCCAATGGCAGACAGCCTACAATTTAGGGGAGACATATGTGGTTCAAAGGGAAACCCCTTAAACCACCCCTAACTTCAAAGACACACAACAGTATAACTACGGGTGCCATCCTTCAGCAAAGGGCGAGATACACTTTTGGGGATGTGGAACCGGAGAACCCGGACTGTGTGGTGCACATTGCCAAAGGACTCTGTTGTGCACATGGAGGATTACTGCCTGTGAAGGGTACTGTGTGCCCTTTCCAAATAGTAGCTGTCAGGGGCCGAAGACTTGCTTAAATGTGGTGCCCTGAAGTGTGTTCTCCAAGGGCCCGTCGGATGGCCTCTTGTTCTCCCGGAGATCTCAGGAACATCAATGATCTCCCGCAAGGGACCTACACCGTCTACCTGTGAATCCCATCGAGTAGCGTGGTGTGAGCGTCGAATTAAGACTTGTGTCCGGAGACCGGGTTGTCTAGTGCAGATCCCCAGAAATCTTGTCCACAACTAAGGCGTTTGGTACCTATACCGCAGGGACCTTGACAGTCATAGGCATAGGTGGCGAGCAGATTCACTGGTTGTGGGACCCCGCGTGTCCGTTTCTCCAATGATGCTGCATTTCTCTCGTGCGACATGCTGACTGCATGCCCATTGCGTGTGGTTTACGATCCACCTCCGAGGGTGCGACCCTCGGAGGGTGGGGGTGTACCCGTAGTAGTGTCTCATTCTACCTCATGTGGCTCTGCTGAACTTGCGCCTGTGTGTGTGACCAGACTGGTCAGGAGCAACATGTATCATCGTGCACCGGATATTGTGCCTCATTTCCAGGGACGCAAGGAATTTGCAACTATTCATTGTGTGTGACCGGAATTGCATGGTGCAACCCATCTAAATGTGCATTGTTCATTGCTCCTCATTTCCAGGGAGGTACGGAATTTGTAACTATTTGTGTTTAAGACCTGAAGTGTCTGGTGCAATTCATACCAACACGCAACAGACACTGTGGCCGGATTGCCTGGGCATGACCCTGATCATCATATACTGCTCGGGTGCCTCCTCCTACCGAGAGGCTCCCCTGTGTTACTCCATTCATCAGTTGTTCCCTTTTGACCTTCATCGCGGCGGACCAACTGCCTTCTCCACACCTGGCCACTCCCGAAGACATTTTGGCACCAGGTAGTTGCGAGAGAGATTGACTAGTTATGTTATGTTATGTTATGTTAAAGTGACTTCTTAAGCGCACGTACACCGAGCGGTTTCTTGGCGCTGAGCTGGGACGGTTTCAAACACTAGACAGTAGGTTTAATTGTAAGCCTGGGAGAATAGCCATGTTTTAAGTAGTTTCCTGAACTGGGTGTAAGAGGTGGCCAAGTGCAGTTCAAGAGGGAGAGGGTTCCAAAATTGAGGTGCCAGGGTCGAGAATCTGAGGCCCCCATGTTTCTTCCGTTTAAAGGAGCTGGAGATCAACAGGTTCTTATTAGAAGAACGTAAATCGCGGGAAGGAGCATATCGCTGTATCTTTGAGGCGATAAAGGCCGGGCCGTGTCCAGAGAGGGCTTTATAGATGGTACAGCCTAACTTGAAGAGGCAGCGTTGGGTCACAGGGAGCCAATGGAGGCTCTTCAACAATGGTTTCACATGGTGATGCTTAGGCTGACCATGAATAAGCCTGGCCGCTTGGTTCTGCACCAATTGTAGCCGATGTAATTGGTATAGTGGGATGCCAGTATACAAGGAATTTGCGTAATCAATACGCGACATTACCAGGGCAAGGACAACTTGGGTCAAGGCTTCGGTGGTCAGAAATCTACTGATTTTCCGGATTCTCCGCAGATGAAAAAAACAAGCGGAGACCACTGAGCTGATCTGGGCCTTCATAGTAAGCTCATTGCTGATCACGATTCCCAGGCTTTAGACCGAGCTGGCTGGGAGTGGGGGGCACCCCAGTAGTGGAGGCCAGAAATTAGAATTCCAAGGATTAGCTGGGCCACCGGTAAGAATCAGCTCGGTTTTGTCGGGATTTAATTTGAGCTGGTTGACGTTCATCCAGTTGCTAATAAAATTCATGGTAGATTGAAAGCTCGCAACTGAGGATGGGGATGAGTCGATATTAAACACTAGCTGAAGGTCATCAGCATAGTTAAAAGTTACGACCTCTCTCTTTCGAAGGGCCAGAATCAAGGGTAAAATATACAGGTTAAAAAGAAGGGGTGAAAGGGAGGAGCCCTGCGGAACTCCGCATGTCAATCTTCTTTTTTTTTCAGCTGAGAAATTGGCAAGGCGGACTGCTTGGAAGCGGTTGCTGAGGAAAGAGGTAATCCACTTGAGCGCCAGACCCTGGATCCCGGCACATCCGACACGGTCGATCAGAAGATGGTGGTCGACCGTGTCAAAGGCGGCCGACAAATCCAGGAGCACCAAGGCTTGAGTGGTGCTCTGGTCGGCCCCCCTTCTTAATTCATCGAGGACTGCCAAGATGACTGACACAGTGGAGTGTGCTGGTCTAAAACCTGCTTGATGTGAATCCAGGTAATGAGATTGCTCTACAAAGGCGCTGAGACAGTTAGCGACGTGGGCTTCTAAAATTTTTCCCAAATAAGGCAGCAAAGATATGGGGCGATAGTTGCTAGGTATCGAGGGGTCGGCGCACGGTTTCTTCGGGATAGGAACAACTTCCGCGCTTTTAAATAGATTAGGAACAATACCTTGGGCAAGGGAGTTATTTAGAAGCGATAAAGGGGGGTCTGGGCAGTGCAGAAAAACTTCCCGAAGGATGTGGGGGGGGGGGGCAACTGTCCGTAGGGGAACCGGAACAGATCTTTTTAAGTAGGGCAAAGAAAGCATCTCGGGTGATAAAAGGAATTTGATCAAAGTGAGAGGGGTTGGTGTGTGAGCACGGAGGGTCCGAAGATGGGATAGACTTGGGGATACTGGCCTTAATGATGGCAATTTTCTCAATGAAAAATGTGTTAAGGGAGTCGCATAAGAATTGTGATGGGGTGGGTTTAGCAGTGACACGATCTGGTTTGACAAGTTCATCCACTATGGAGAAGATGTCCTTAGCTTTGTTGGTTGATTTTAATATTTTAGAGGAAAAGTAATCTGCTTTGGTCTGGAGGATAGCGCTTTTGTAGTCACTAAGTAAGGACACGAAAATAGCCTTTTATCGGGGCAGTAATCGCGTCTCCACTTGCGTTCAGCTTGTCGCAGAGCCAGTTTCTTTGTCTTTAGGTCGTCAGAGAACCAGCGTTGAGCGTCATGCGGCCTCTTGTTTTTAATTTTCCTCAAGGGGGCTATGTTGTCTCTGGCAGATTCCAGCCAGGTGTTGATGTTTTCTGCCTGGATGTGGGGGGATTCATCCTGGGCAGTGGGGGCTGAGGCGGTTAACGAGGAACAGAATTCTATAGTGTCCACACGACTCCAGTTTCTGGCCATGATATTACTTGAAGAAGGGGCTATAGTAGGGGGAGTACTGGGGATAAAAAAGGTAACAAAATGATGGTCCGACCATGTACAAGGGGAAATCAGTAGATGAGAAATTTCCAGGTTGGATGTCCAGACCTGGTCTAAGATGTGCCCCTTTATGTGGGTGGCTACCTTTACATGCTGGGTGCAGTTCATTCCCGTTAAAAGATCGGTGAGTTCAACAGAGCAGGGGCTTTCCCGTACATCATTAGGCCAGAAGTTAAAATCACCGATTATCAAAATTCTAGCATGATTGACAACCTGTTCGGCAATAACATCGCCCAACAGCTGAGGGAATGTAGGCATGTGAATTGGTGGTCTATAAAGTATAGCACATATAAACGAGGAGTGATGGGATTCAAATTTAAGTAAAAGGCTTTCGACTGAGGGGATACCTAATGTTACTAGTGAGGTAAATTTGTGTTTCTGTAGTATTATAGTTGCAACCCCTCCTCCAGCTTTGCCCGCTGGTCTGTTGGCCTGGAGGATGTAATAATTGTCTGGGATTGCTGCAAGAATGTCCGGGCTAGATTCCACCGTCAGCCATGTTTCGGATAGGAGAAGAATATTCGGTTTATCCATATCTAAAAGGTAAAAAATCTCAAGCTGATGTTTCACCATCGAGCGGGTGTTCAGGTAGCAGATTGAGAGTCCCTCCTGCGCCTGATGTGTGGAAGTAGAGAGCATTTGTTGGTGCTCGCCATTATAAGGGGGCTCCTGACCCTGTGGTTTATGGGAAGTTTCACGATGGGGGTCCCTATGGGTCAGGATCCCAAGCTTATCTAATTTGCGCTGGGTATGGGGGTCAATGGCCCAGTTCCCCTGTAGAGATTTTAATTCAGATGCCGAGTAGCATAGAAAATGGGCATAGTGTATGGCCCCTGGCCCCCACCGGCAGCAGACGGGCGCAGACGGGCTTGCCTTAGGCGCGCCCGCTGGGCGCGTCCGCTCCGCGACGAGAATGGCATGTAGCTGAAATAGGCTGCAAGCGTGGCGCTAATCGCTATGCTCCGCCCCCAACAGCCAGAGAAGAGTTACTTTCTCGCCTGCACCCTCCACAACAATCGGGGAAGCCCTGCGGTGGACCGATGTGAAGGCGATGTCACACAAGTAAGAAACAGCTTTAGTTGCAATTCAAACCCAATATTTAAAAGCAAAGTGCGAGTGTTTTTTTAAAAAGATAAAAACGGTGAAATAGAATTAGTGCTGGGCGAAGAATGATCTCACCGAGACTTAAGTAATTGTTTTTAGCCGCTGCAAAGTATCTGCGCGCGTCCGACTAGGTTGAAGGAATGCTTCCGAGACAGTTCGGAAGCAGGTCAAGAGAATGCGTGACTCCATTGTGTTTTGAGACCTGTGGGTGAACTTCCCAAGTGGCTGCTAAACTCTCCTTGTTTACGTCTACCTCCTAATTAAAACTTGCTACATATCCCCACCTGCTTCCAGAGGACCCACACTAAGTGTGACTTCAGCCGCATGAGGCCTAGTAGTCAGGTGGTGGGGTTGGTTATCTTCCATTCGGGGGTATAGGACAATCGGGGTTAACAAGAGGGTGAAGGGAGGCTGAGACCACGGAGTCTGCTGGGTACCAGTATCACCGCATTAGGGTGCTGAGTGTGTATGTGTGTAAGAGCGCTCTGTACGGACTGGGCTGAAACCTGTTGCACCATGTAGCGGTGCGGAGTTGGTGTGTGTGAGTGGAAGTAATAGTCTGCAGACACGGAGCCAACACGTGTTTCGTCAAATGGTATTTCAACCAGCGACTTCATCAGGGCTACGAAAGGGGGGGAATAATCTCATGATTATTATTTCTGTGCGCTCTTGTGTCTACTAATCAGCTGTGGCCCTTGCAGGTAAGAGCGGTGGGGCAGTGGACCGGGTGAGGGGGGGATTTCGACGGACGATGACAAGGGAAAATTAAATAAATAATTAGTTTTCCCTAGTCGTCATCTGTCGAAATCCCCCCTACCTGGCCCCACTGCTCTTACCTGCAAGGCCCGCTGCTGCTACTAATCCATCACTACGGTGATCATTAGTATCATTAAGATTGCACATATTATCACCAGCGCCAAAACGTGCTGCACACAAAATTGACTTTTAAGTGGTAGGATAGTGCTCAAGGTAATAGGATCAAGATGTGACACCCAGTGCACTGTCAATGCACCTTGTGACAGCTTATTTGCATCAGTGCCTGCATCTAATATACAGCCCAAACACATAAGCAAAGGGATTCTCTCATTTGCACATAGCCATGCACCCATGCAAATGAGGGAACATTCTGTGGCAATAGCTCAGGCACTATATGTGCCCCTGTGTAATCTGTGTCACAGAAAGGGCCGCACAAGTGTCAGTGGCCCTTTCCGTAATACGAAAGTGTCCCATGGAGGCATATAACTGACACACATGCATGTAACACCCCCGGGCGACCCCTCTGATAGCAAACCAGGTAGTGCAGGGCTGCTCCAGAGGTGCTTCTTGCACCACAAGCATTTGTCAGGTACTGTTGTGACGGGCCATTACAGACCATAAGTTACACACAAAGGTTTCGGCAAAACTCTGTGGAAGTGCAGTTCACAAGTTATGGTGCAGCGCAGTTCAACAAGGATTCTGGCTGTGCGAACCAGCATCAAAAATAAAGTGCAGATTTGGTCTGAAGTCATTTATAATGGGGCATTCCATTGCGTTATGTCTGTAACATACACAGGCACCCGTGACCCATGGTGCAAGTATGTCTGCTTTGTTGACACGATTGTTCTTGTACTTGAAGGAACAGCTTCCTGCACAAAGACATTCAGTGGCTGTGTTTTTCTTTTTCTATGTGTGCAGTGGAATCAGCACACATACAATACTAAATGACACATAGATATGTGCTGCTGATCCTCCTTGTTTTACCTTCCCTGGGTAGGCACGTAGTAATGAGGCCTTCATGGTTTACAGAGTTTAGCAAATCTGGGAAGGTGTCAAAACACATATAACTTGTTTGGGACAGCAATTGCAATGGAAATAGAATGCCTCCTCGATGTAGAATATCGCTACGCTGTGCTTTGCACTGGCTTGCCTGACTCCATACCTCTGAATGCATGTCCCACAGGGTGGCTTTGCATGGCCTCATGAAAGTGATTGAGAAGCCTGAGCCACTGGAGCTGTTCTTATAAATGATACTCCAGTTGTGCATGACTCTTGTAAATGATGCCCAATGTATGTCACAATAATAATACTAATAATAATAATACTGGAGCTTATAAAGCGCGACAGCTACCCCAAACAGGGGTGTCCCGGCGCTGAAGCAACAGGTAATTGCTACTAGAGAGAGCACCGGTACCAACGAGGCCTATTTAGTCAGCCATAAAGAGCCACGTCTTCAGGGCCCTTCTAAAACAGGCTTCAGAATTGGCCTGTCGCAGGGGCCCTGGTAAAGCATTCCACAGCGAAGCCGTTCTGACTGTGAAAGCTCTGCCGCCCAAACGTGATTTCGCAAATCGTGGGGTGCGCAGCAAATTATGAGAATTGGATCGCAGTGTACGATTTTGCTTATAAAGACACAGTCTTTCCTTCAGATAACCAGGGCACTTTCCATTAAGGGCCCGGTGGGCCAACGTCATAGCCTTAAATTGAATTTGTTTCTCAACTGGAAGCCAGTGGAGCTTTTGTAGGTGCGGAGAGACATGGTGTCGAAATGGTATACGACAAACCAGCCTCGCAGCCGCATTCTGAATCATCTGAAGGCGGCAAATGGCGTACTTGGGAAGGCCCAGATATAGACTATTTGCGTAGTCCAGCCTGGATGTAACTGTGGCATGGACTACTGCTTTTCGGCAATCTTCCGGTAGGAAGTGTAAGACTTTCCGGAGATTTTTTAGTTTACTGAAACAGGTTGCAGAGACCTGCTGTATTTGAGCTGAGAAAGAGAGGTCCGCCTCCCATCTCACTCCTAAATTTCGGATACGTATGGCAGGGGATGGAGGTGGACCCATTTCTGATGGCCACCATAAATCAGAGTCTGGCACTGGGCCTTTCCCGAAGAACAAAACCTCTGTCTTCCCAGCGTTAAGCTTTAATTTATTTGAGTTCATCCATAGAGCTATGACGCACAGACAGCCCTTAAAGTTCTTGAAGGCATCTATCGACCGCTCCTTAAATGGAAAAACTAACTGGGTGTCGTCAGCGTAGGAGATCGCCTTCACTCCCCAGTTGGCAATCAGGGAAAACAGTGGAGCCAGATATAAGTTAAAAAGCAAAGGACTCAAAGCTGAGCCCTGGGGGACACCGCACCAGAGCTGTTTTGGTTCAGATTCGAACGGTTGTAGGGCAACTCTCTGCGTGCGCCCACTCAGATAGGATGTCAGCCAGGTCAACACTTTCCCACCAAAGCCCACACCTTGTAGTCTTTGGATCAATATGGTATGATCGACAGTGTCGAACACGGCGGATAGATCCAGGAGCACCAGCAATGCTGATGCTCCTGAATCCAGCGACCATCTTACCGACTCTGCCACCTCAAGGAGAGCGGTCTCCGTACTGAATCCCACCCGGAAACCAGATTGTGTGTCATGCAATGCGCTATGCTGCTCAATAAAAGTGGTCAGTTGGCGCTGGACCAACTTCTCCAGCATTTTTCCTGGGGCGGGGAGCAGAGAGATGGGTCTAAGGTTGCTGAGGTCGCCTGGGTCACCATTTGGTTTCTTTTGCAAAGGGAGAAGTGTTGCATGTTTCCATTGGTCAGGAAAGATGCCTGTGTCTAGGGAGGTGTTCCATATATGAAGCAGCCCGCCCATCAGGGAGAGAGCTAACATTTTCCACAATTTGGGAGGGCAAGGATCATCTGGGGCGCCAGAGCTGCAATTTTGGATTTCAGCTAGCGCATCCTGAGGTGAGATTGGTGTGAAGTTGGTGAACGAAAGAACCTCACCCGTGCCCTGGGAGAGATCCGATTTCTCAGTTGCCTCAGGGGTCGAGAAGGAGTCGTAGACCTTTAGAATTTTATTATCAAAATGACTAGCAATTTTTTCACACAAAGCTAGGGACGGAATCATTCCCGTCTCTATAGCCTTGGGTTTGAGAAAGGTTTGGACTACTTTAAAAACCTCTGTAATGGAGTGGTCAGCGTTGTGGATGCGTGTAACAATGTAGTCTCGCCTGGCTACTTTTAGGGATTTATGAAAGTCTTTTAATGCTTTTTTGTAGGTTCCCTTAGCTAGGTCGCAATAGCGCAGCCTCCACTGGCGTTCCAGTTTTTTGCACCCGCTTTTTGATTCTTTAAGGGAATCAGAGAACCAGGGAGCTGAGGGGGACAGTCTAATAGATTTCACTACTCTGGCCGGCGCGACTGACTCCACGGCAGAGGCAATCCATTGATGTATAGCAGCTGAATCTACATTGGAGTCCGAGGATAGGCGGGGGTAATTGTCCTGCAGAATAGGGCTTAATGAAGCCTCAGACAAGTTCTTCCAGTTTCTCTTAAGAATAAAACGCGTGTCTTTAGCTTGACCCGGTTTTGGCAGAGTAATCGAAAAAGGGATCAGGTAGTGATCTGACCAGACCAGCGGGGACGGGGTCTCCATATCGATGGTAGTGATATTAGTGAAGACTAAATCCAAGGTGTGCCCTGCTTTATGGGTCGGTGCGGACACCTGTTGTACAAGATTGGCACCTGCTAAGGAAGCGACCAATTGCGTTGCTTGTGGACAGTTCAGGTCGTCCACATGCAGATTAAAATCTCCCAGGGATTATAAAGTTGGTATACAATAACGATTTTTGAGCAATGAAATTGCACAGAGTCTGGGATGCAGTCGTTGCACAATCAGGTGGTCTATAGATAAGAATGCCGGTTGGGCGGTCATGGGGTTGATTTGTAAACAAAAATTAAGCCCCTCAATGCCCTGAACAAGGAGAGGGGCAGAGAACACAAGCTTCCATGAGTCTTTAAAAATAATAGCCACCCCACCCCCCCTCTTTTCGCCTTCTCGATTGGCGTAGCACATTTTGAAACCTGGTGGGATAGCTAATGCAATTGTTGACATTGCGTCCGTGTTTAACCAGGTTTCAGTTAAAAACATAACATTCCAAGTAGCCTCAATTAAGGTTGACCAGACATCCTCCGCGTGTTTGGGCAATGATCTGCAATTGACGAGGCACGCCTTGATTTTGGCATTGCGCCCGTTCGCCAAACACCAAGGGGGTACCTTTGTCAAATTGGAAGCCTTACCCTGATTCAAAAGCTGACCGCATGCGCCACAGCTAAGCGGCAGTGGGGATTTAGCTAGGTCAATCAGGTGTATTTCTGAGCAGATAGAGCCTTGAAAACGCATCAGGTCGTCTCGCGACCAACAAATGGCTTCAGCTCTCCCACTACCGGCAGCATGGCCGGCGCCGGCCGCAGTCCGCTCGCGGACGGGCGCAGACGGGCTTGTCTTTGGCGCGCCGGCGGCGCGCCCGCTGCGCACACCCGCTGCGCGGCCAGCAAGCCCTCTGAGTCATATACCCGGGGGCAGGAAGTGAGGCGCAATGTGGGCGGAGTCGCGTCTGTCCCTCCGTGCAATCGGCACTGTTCGCCGTGACGGACCGGGGACCGCGTAATGAGCTGTCAAGCACCACAAGTAAGCGTTCACGTTTAAAAGAATATTCAATTATTAAAAAACAATGTGCAAAACAGTGCAATAGCAGCAGATTAGAGTCCAGAAGCTGGCCTCACGGTGCGCATTTACTAAGTGCTGTGCAGCCGGCAAGCCCTCTGAGTCATATACCCGGCGGCAGGAAGTGAGGCGCAATGTGGGCGGAGTCGCATCTGTCCCTCCGTGCAATCGGCACTGTTCGCTGTGACGGACCGGGGACCGCGTAATGAGCTGTCAAGCACCACAAGTAAGCGTTCACGTTTAAAAGAATATTCCATTTTTAAAAAACAATGTGCAAAACAGTGCAATATCAGCAGGTTAGAGTCCAGAAGCTGGCCTCACGGCGCGCATTTACCAAGGGACCCCGCTCACAAGTTACTTTCTCCAAAGATCTGACAGGCTGAATTAGACACATCTGAATATATCTCATACATGTTGGTGTTCATTTGTCAAAAATCATCTTTGGGGAAGCACAGGACATGTATGGACAATGTCTGGTACTATGCAGCACTGACCTCCATTAAATATAGGAACAAGGATGGCTACTGTGTGATATATATAGTGTAGTCATAGACATGTAAAGAAATGAGGAAGACACATGTATTGCTACACCATGCTGAGTGTGGTATGTGAGTTATTTAGGTGCAGAGAGCCATGAGAGTCAGCTACCCTTGTGGAATCTTGTAGTAGTGATGTATTAGAACAAGTTCCGCAATCTGCCCACCAGATGCATGTTTTGGCTCATCATATGTGTGTGTACACTTCAGCCTGCCTTACCGATGTATATCATTAAAGCATGTCAACTGTGCCATTTGATTTATTACAACCTGAAGGGTTACATAGCCAATCGTTATTCATGTGTACTGTGCTTCACTTACCCACAGTGTACCTGTTCTACATTCACAGTGCAATGTTTCATGTTATGTCTTGTAGACGGACCGACCCATACACAGTTGGTGAGGTACAGAGTTTCAAGGATCCAAATATTACCAGTGAGTGCCATCCTGAATGCTAATTGTGTCGTGCAAGGATTGTGTGATGTAGGATGCTGTGTGCAATGCCATGTTCAGTGTGCATCCCTAACACAAAAAACATATTTAATATGAAAAATATGTCAGAAATGTGGATGTTAATTGTAGCATGTGCAGTTGCCTCTGACTAATGTCAAGTTGAATATATTGCCAATCTCTGATGGACCACATGATAGATGGCCTGACAGAGGAGCCGTGATCAAAATGCCATAGTATTTGAAAATGTGTGGTTGGAGTCATAGGTAAACATGGCTGTTGATGGGAAACCTTCCAAATGAATGTCAGATGCACAAATCTACTGCATTTGCTCAGATTGCATTCTCTGTCCGATTTGTATGGCTAGTCCATACAGGAGTGGGTAATTACACCACAATAAACACAGAAAGACTATGGGCCATATTTACAAAGTCATGAAAAACCATGCAAGCTGGCATGGTGTGGGCTTGTAAATATGGCACTGCTACGTGCGCCACATGACCATCATTAAAAGTCAGGTCCCAGCGGGACAGAAAGGCTTGTGAATGAGCCTCTAAGTGGAGCAAGGGCAGATGTCACCATTCCACACATCATAATGCATTAGAAGGCCTCACTCGTTGTCTAATGCCCCATACTCTATGGTGAATACATCAACAAACCTTTGCCCTGTCTTCTCAAAAGAAATGTCAGGGTATGTTTGACCAGAAGCATGTCTGCACAGAATAGCCATCCAACATGACATTGCCCAATCCACCTTCAGATTGTGTTGGCCAATGATAGATTACAAACCTTTTCACAAACAGGAGCAAACTTTGGACCACAATTGCTATTTACATCACATAATACCTTTCAGATGAGATGTAGAGCAGGCATGTACACACCAATCACATGGATGCGCTGAGTGCTGAAGTGCTGCAAGGTGACATTAATATCTGACACATAGGGACAGACACTAGTCTGCGTAACGGGATACATGCTATTACATTGTGAGCATGTTATGAGCCGTGGCATGGTCCACCATGGACTTACATCAGTTTATATAGGAGATGTTTCGTACATCTCTGTGTGATTTGACTTAGCTATACACCCTCCATTCTTAGAGCAATTACCTGGGACATGTTAAGTGTAGGTAGGAATGTGCCCAAATATGTATCCTTGCCATTTCTGGTAGCCAATGTTGAGACACAATACATGTACTTTGCAGAGATTGCTCATCTTACTTTGGCTAATGCCAATGGAATCAAGGCCATTGCAGGGTGCAGAAGGGACACTAATGATCAGTAAAGATGACATGTGTCTTCTTTATTTTGGGTACAAAACAGCATTGTTCCTAAGCATACTCTGTACTGATATGGTCATGCCATACAACCACACATGCTTTATGGCTGGAACCCTCCATTCGCCCAACCTCAAATGCAATACATAAATACCAATCCCAGGTTTTCTTTTTTAGGAAACGGTCGAAGAGGCCGCGGCTGGAGACGGAGACAGAATCAAGTCCATTGGGAAGAGGATCCGAATCAGGGTGCCCACACACGCAGCAAATCCAAAGAGCAACAAGCGGGACCCAGCACACACAGGATCTAGTCACCAATCTGTCATCACACACCTTGACCGAAGCTGAAGAGACAATCCTGAACAAAGGGCTTGGTTTCGCACCCACCACGAAACTCGATAAATTCAAATTGCATTGCGAGTTGGCTGAGTTCTTTCGCAAACTCAAAGCCTTCTTTGAGAACCAACCACCACAGGAACCAAGTGGTGAAGGAGGCGATACGAATCTTAAACTAAAATCCTCGTTCACTCCCCCACCACATGCAATACCAGTGGAGCTCATAACCTTTGAGCAGGCCATCTTCAACGAAATCGAAAATACCCAAGAAGATCCTCAATTAAAAAATACTAAGGGCACTGAATTTGACGCCATACGTACTCTCAAAGCAAATGATCACATCATAATCAAACCGGCAGATAAAGGCGGCGGGATAGTTCTCCAAGACAAAGAGGACTACCAAACGGAATGCAGAAGACTCCTTGGAGACGCCAAAAACTATAGGCGGTTGGAACATGACCCCACTGATGATCTAAGAGCCAGAATACAAACCTTAGTGCAAGACGCTGAATCCAATGGAGACATCAGCAAACACAAGGCCCAATTCTTGACCTCCGGTGGAGAAAAAATCCCGTATTTTTACACCATCCCCAAAATCCATAAAAACCGATCCCCCCCTCCTGGTCGCCCCATAGTCTTGGGCATAGGTTCATTATTGGAACCACTCTCACGCTTTTGCGATTACTACTTACAACCTATAGTACAATCAACGCCAACTTATCTGAAAGACACCAAAGACCTACTGGGGCATCTGCATACTTTGAGCTTCAACCCTGACACCTCCTTCCTGGTCAGTTTGGACATAGAAAGCTTGTATACCAGCCTCCCGCAAAATGACACATTACAAGAACTATGTTCATCACTTGACTCAACAACCTGGGATTACAACACCCCTAAATCCTTTGTACTACAATGCGCAGAAATGGCTCTGAAGGACAACTATTTCGAATTTGAAGGTGACCTATTTTTACAGATATACGGCACTTCAATGGGCAGCACATTCGCCCCCAGTGTGGTGGGGCTCCATGTGTACAATTTTGAAAAAACTCATCTTCTTAACCCCGCAACCCCATTTTTCACAAACATCAAGTTTTATAAGAGATACATTGATGATGTGATCCTAATATGGGAAGGTACTGAGGATAGTCTACAATCTTTTCTAACCTGGATTAATGGTCAGGATCTTAACCTCAAGTTCACTCACAGTGCAAGTAGAAACAGCATCATCTTCCTGGACTTAGACATCACAGCAGAAGGAGGATATCTCTCGACAAAAACTCATTTCAAACCCACTGCAAGAAACTCTCTCTTACGCTTTGAAAGCTTTCACCCTAGACCTTTGCGCGAGAATCTGCCATATGGACAATACCTCAGACTGCGCAGAAATTGCAGTAACATCCACAATTACAAAGACCAGGCTACTGCTTTGACCACTAAACTCAAAACCCGAGGGTACCCTGAGAGAATCACAAAAAAAGCTCAGAAACGAGCCAGGAATCAGAACCGCGAAAGCCTCCTGGAACAAACTCAGCGGACAGCTTCTGAAATACCACTAACATGCGTAACTACATACAACTCCATTTCCAACAGAGTAACACATATCATCCAAAAGAATTGGAGAATACTCACGAGTGGGAGGTTGAATTGGGAAAAAACACTTTTCTCATACAGAAGAGCAAAAAGTCTAAGAGACAGTTTGGTGTCTACACGTCCCCAACAACAAACTACCACACCTAACACTGTTCTAAATGCCTGGGGACTCCCCAATGTGATAGGCCATTTTCCCAGCGGAAACTGCAGTGTGTGCCACCTTACCAAACCAACAGAAAACGCTGAACTTAGAGCCTGGTAGGACGTGGCAGATGAGAAAACACACCAACTGCAACTCATGCAATGTCGTCTACCTCATCACCTGCCCCTGCCCCTATGGACTACGTTATGTGGGCATGACAAGCCGGAAAATAAAAATTCGGATATGTGAACATAGAAGTAACATCCGCTGTAAGCGCAGCACGACGAAGATGACAGAACACTTGTTTACCGCCTATCTACACATTTAAACGGTTTGAACGACAACATCCCATGGAACTCACTCCAAAGAGTATAAGTGACATTCCTCTATACTCCTGAATCCCTGTGCCCATAAGGTGAATACCCTACTACTGGACCAGTGATACTTGCTATGTTCCCACACCTATAATTTGATTTGGAGCCCCTTTGCCCCACTGTGGGACATATTTATTTATGTGTAATTGAGGTCTCCACATTCATATACATATGCAAGTTAATGGAGGCTCCCCCCGTATCCACCAATGCCAGCGTTCATTCCAAATTCCATGAGTAACACGCTCTATTCATGAGTAACACGCCCCTGGTTTGATTTACGCTTTTGTTAATGGTGGGGCATATTATCACTACACTATTATTAGTTCAATTATCACTGGGCTATTGGCCTACTTATTTAGTCCTACAGACTATAGGCACTTAATTCCCTGTGTCCCTTTGATCCCCTGTAACTTTATTAACATCACCGATAGGCACAATCCTGTAACCAGGAAGTTGCAAGCATGACGTCAACAACGTCCGAGTAGGCCGCCATGCCACTTGCCACGGACCACGTCAGCCCAGTTAGCGTTCTAGCCATATTCCAGGGATCACATGGCACACGTTAGCTCACGTGGCCACGCCTATTCCAGGAACTGCTATCTCACCGCGGCAGTCACCGCTACAGTTACCGGCGGGATCTTGACAAGAACAAATAGGTCATAATGGTAGGATGCCATCCTTGAAGAATGTACGACTACAGGAGGCCCCCCCCTTGCAGGATCCGTCTGATCCTTTTTTATTTGGTTAACGTAAGACACCTTTTCTTTTTCTCCAGGTCTGTCTTCCCTGGCCCCATATATTCACTTTGGTTTCAGGAACATTACGCTTATGATTTCATTTGGCTGGTATATGCGCAATAATTTTCCCGCGTTTGCAGCTAGACCTAATGTGTCCCATACAAGTATTACTTTTTGCCCAGTTAAATAATTACAGCTGGCTTAATTTGCGCATACTTGTGACCACGCAAGGTATTTGCTCATGTATAAATATGCATGCCATAAACTGTTCACCATGCATGACGCATAACAATTATATTTACGTTCATTGCATGCAACGCCCTTGACAGGGTTATTTTCACGGAAACTTTCGACTCATCAGACGCACCAGATCACAGCAAAGCGCGCAGCATGCAAGTAAGGACAGTCACATGTTCCATGAAAAATGTTTTATATGTTTTGTATGACCTTTAAGTTGTACGTTTTTATCTTACAGATTCCAACCATTAAGTGGGTCCGTAATTACGGTTCCTCCACTACATACATAGCACACTTAGCGTGTGTGCTGATATTTCCCTCACGTGGCTCCTCCACTTTTGTAGCCACCTCACTATTTTTTCACGTTAACTTTGGTCCTGAGGAAAGCCTTACGATTACCGGAAAAGGCTGAAACATGTTGACCTACACCTAAGGGATATTGAAGACTCATTTTTAATCTTCACTATATCCCTACTTTAGTTTTAATCTTGTCCTAAGACCCTACTAATAAAGTTTTTCGGTTGGGCATTTCTTAGAGACATTTTTAACTTCACCACCCTCTGAGCACACACCTCACCGAACACAAAAATACCTGCTCCGCTGTAGTCAGGCTTTGAAGCACAGCTGGGTTGCATTCGGCAGCCCAGCTGGGAACCCAATGATGAAGCATGCCACCAACTAGGTTGGTGGGTGAGGGTTCTTTTTACAAATCCATTGGATGTCTGTACTCTGGTACATCATATTGAGTCAATACAAGTTAAAACACCTACCTGTGGGTTCGTCCACGTTGTTTCTATTCATGCCTAGATGTGTCAAGAGGGAGCAATTGCATTGTGTAACATTTAATAAGCATTGGTACTTTGGGCCTTAGTAAAATTAGACATGATAGATATTAGGCACATGTATGCTCACTTTAACCTTAGAGTTATTTTTTTGGTATTGGGAAGTTCAACATGTGATATTTGTAAAAGAATTTACGTATCATGATGATTGTACCCGTTCCAAGTTACCCTTTGTTTGACAGTTTTTCATTCTGCTTAAACAGATAACATGACCCTGGAGCAGTCCGTGAGGAATGGTACCGCCACATCCAGCTTATGGAAAAGTCCTATAAGGCAATGGGCAAGTAATTTCTGAGAAGAGGGCTAAGGGGAAATGGGGTGTCTTCACACAGGGACCACCTACATTGAACAGGCCTACCAAAGACAAGGATGTTGATGCAGACAAGGGTGGTTCTGCAGGAGCTGTTGCAAGCACCTCCAAAGGGCAGCCCAGATGACCAGCCATACCCCATGCACAGGCCACAGAACAGGTTGGTTTCTTTCAGCAGAATGTGAGGAAGGAATTTTTGGACCTCAAGTACAGAGAGGCAGGGTTAATGCACAAGATAGATGCGATCATTTGGCACCTCTAGGAAGTCAAGGAGGATGTGCAGTGAATGTCACCCTCCAATGAGCCACAGGGATCCTTTCTGCACTTCCCTGTGTATATAGTTGTTTTTAGGTGATATATATGTTTTAGCTTACTGTAGATTAGCTAGTATGGAGGGTTTAGCTGGGGTGGGTTACATTTTAGAGGGTAGGGGTAATTAGATTTCTTAGTTGATGGGGGTTGATGCGTTTTACATGTGTAAATATTAAAATAATTGAAAAAATATACATATATATTTTTTTTGTTTAGGATCACATGTGTAGTTAGTTGATGTATAGGTGTAGTTTCTGTTGTCTTTGTATGATACTGTGTATTAAGGGAGTGGGGGTTGATGTTTATTATGTTGTGTATAGAGCGAGGTAGGTTAAGTTAAGGTAGTTGTAGATTATTTTTGGGATAAGTTAGTGTAGGTTAGGTTAGATAAGTTAGTTAGTCTAGTTTAGGTAGTTTTTGTTAGGTAAGATTTGAAGGTTACATTAAATATCATTGTTTGCTACATACAAGTCTACTACAAATCCTTCTCGACCTCTCAGTGGCTTTGGACACCGTATCCTACCACACCCTCATCACCAGGCTCCACCACATCGGCATCTGTGACAACGCTCTCAAATGGATTGCCTCCTTCCTTACCGGACGCACACAGAGGATCTGCATTTCACCAAACCCAGGAGCATCATCTGCGGCATTCCCCAAGGCTCTTCCCTTACCCCCGCCGACGTCAACACCTAAATGATGCAGCTGGCTGACACCATACACGCTCACACTCAGCATCGTTTCATACGCTCATGACACCCAACTCATTGTCTCCCTCACGGAAGACCCAGCCACCACCAGATCCAACTTCTGCAATGCCATGACCAACGTCACAGACTGGTTGAGAGCCAACTGCCTGAAACTGAACATGGACAAAACAGAAGTGCTCATCTTCGGAAAGAACACCTCACCCTGGAACAACACCTGGTGGCTCACCACACTCGGACCAGGGCTGACATCCACTAACCACGCCCGCAACCTCTGCATCATCCTAGACAACCAACTCACCATGAAACAAGCGGTCAGTGCAGCGGCATCATCCTTCTTCCACACCCTCCACATGCTATGAAAGATCTTCAGATGGATCCCAGACAACACCAGAAAAACAGTCACTCAAGCCCTCATCTCCAGCCGACTAGACTACGAAAATGCACTCTACGCCAGAACCACATCAAAGCTCCTCAAACGACTCCAGATGATACAGAATATGGCAGCAAGGGTGATCCTCAACCTTCCCAAACTAACCAGCATCACCCCCCACCTCAGTAGTCTTCACTGGCTCCCCGTCCAGAAGAGATACCAGTTCAAGCTGCTGACTCACACCTATAAAGCCCTCCACAGCATCGGACCCACCTACATCAACCACCACCTGACCATCCACCATCCTGTCAGACACCTCCACTCTGCCACCCTCGCGCACATTCCCCGTATCTGCTACAGCCTCAGCGGAGGTCGTTCCTTCTCCTACCTCACAGCCAAGTCCTGGAATGGCCTCCGCCTCCACCTCTGCACCGCTCCCTCACTCACCAACTTCAGGAAAGGGCTCAAGACTTGGCTCTTCAACTAATGGCCCTTGGGGACCCATCGTCTGGATTACCCCTGGAGAGATAAGCCACGCTATACAAATACTGTTTGATTGATTGACAAGTCTACACTTTATTTATTATGTAGGAGTGAGCATATATGCGTAGGTTATGTTAAGTACTTGCAGTTGGCTTTGCTAGCAGTGTTTGCCAACAAGTGTGACAAGGTGAATGAGCTCTGGAAAGTACCTGTCAGGTTGGGCATGGAATCAAGTGAAGGATCTACAAACATCATTAGGCACTGTACGTGGCAATCTTGATGTGAATGGATACACAGTCCGGAAAAGGTTATTACATACTGTAGCTCTGTGTGTGCAAGTCATGCAACATGCATTGGAGCGTTGGTGTTGCTAAAGCATTGTCCTTGATCTGGGATATTTGTGCTCACACACTGATGCCAGCCCCTTACACACTCACACTTGCATCATTTGCTTGTCACAGCAGTGTTGTTTGCTGGCTAGTATCCATGGGTAGACCACCCACCTGTGCTGTGACTTAAATCACCATTTACATTGACTGCACGATACCTGCTGCACTTCATGCTAGTGACATTGAGTAACTACTTGCTAGTCAATATACACATAGTGTTCACCAAATATATTTCCCTCTGGCTGTGTAGGTTTGTCCCTGGCTCTAATCTACACATGTTCCTTTGGCAGATAGTTGGTGTCTTTCCCTCACACAATGCACCTTGTTCAACTTAGTCCAGACTCCAACAGGCATACAACACACAGGTTGTACTAGGTGCATTTATTTACATGTGCAAACACACAGGTTCACAGGAACAGTTCATAGGACAACAACTTCAAAAGATTTTTTTGGCCAGTGGATGTCCAGACAGAGTCCATGGGGGGAGCATGTCATGAGACATGTGGAGGAGAGGAGTGCTTAATTGAGGAGGAGGACCACATTGCCATTAGGGAAGATAGGCCACACCGAGAGTCCACAAATGGATGAGGTCAACAGGTAGGAGAGAAAATTTAGGAGAGTGCCAGTTAAAATTACACTGGCATGTTCATAAGCACAGGGCAAAGGAGAAACTGGGGATTTAGCACAGAGAAATGCTACCTGTCACTTTTGCGGTTGAAAGAGGTGCAGTCCACATCTTCCTCCTCTGATTAGTGCGGTGCCTCCCGTGAGGGGGGTGTTGTAGGTGCCGAAGCCGAGGGAGGTACACACACGTCAGGGGCTGAAGATGTTGATCCTGTGTCCGTAGCAGCATTTCTCTTTGCCAGTACATAAGGCAGCACAGCAGCGAGAAAGATCTACTGGTTTTGCAGCACTGTGGTAGGCAGCCATGGTAGCAATGTAGGAGTCCTGCTTCTGCTCCATGGACTCCAAGTTGGTTCTGATTGCCCCAGCTGGTTGGCAACCTCACTGGTGCCATTTTGGCAGGACATTTGCTCATGCCTCTGCCTCATGACACCAATGATGTTAGCCAGGGACTGCTGGAGGCCATGGATAAGGGAGTAGGTGACTCTTATGCCCGCAGAGTTGTCCCTATTGGGACTAAGGCACCTACGGACTCCCTCTAGGGTGCCCACCACGGTCTCCATCCCCGCCCGCACCTCACCTACCATCTCCAGCTGGACTCCAACCGCAGTAAGCTCGAAAGGTATTTGTGGGTCCTCGGAGTCCAGGGCTCTAGGTGGGCTGGCAGGTGGTGTCTATTGGTAGGTAGACGGCTCATCTGGAGACCCCGCAACGCTGTATACACTCCTGGGTCCGGAGATGGTGTGTGAATGGAGGCCAGGCTTTGCTGGAGGGTGTCCTGGTCTAGGGTTGGCAGGTCGACATCCACATCATGGCTGTTATCCAGGACAGTCAGCTGGCCAGGAGGAGTGGGTACTTCGTCTGCAATGAAATGGAGATATGCTAATGGTGATCTCTGTTAGATGTTGACATGAGTAATCAGGTTGACAATCCAGGGGCTCATTTACAAGCCCTGTGCACTGCCAGAACAGCACTTTTTCTGATGTTCAGGTCACGCACAGGGCTTAGCCCGATCTACAAGGCCATGTAAAGCCAACCTGTGCGGCTTTTCATAGCCTTGTAGATATGGAGTGAGGCAACACAGCGCAAGTCGCTGCGATGCCTCACACTATGATGGGGAGGCATGCCATGGGCGGGTGTTTCCACATAAAACCCATGGCATTTAGAACATTCTCAGATTTACAAGCTGTAAACCTGGAAATGCATTAAAAGACTGTGGGGCATATCAGCAAGGCGGCGCTATGAAATTATCGCCGCTTTGCGTCCGTTTTCGGGCGAAAGCGGCGATAATTTCATCGCTGTATCAGCAATGACACGCTATCGCGTGTTTTGCTGATTTAGCGCCTTACAACAACGCCCAGCTTTGCATCTCTAATGAGATGCAAAGTGGGCGTTCAGTGCCAAAATAACTGGAGAAATGTCGCTAACCGACATTTCTCCAATTATCAAGCTGCACGCAAACAAGCAGAGCGATAAGAAAAGTAGCGATAACCACAGTTATCGCTACTTTCCTTACGCCTGCTTGTAATCTGACTTAGCCATGTAATCCAATGGGAGGTGGATTACATGGCTAAAACCACCCTGCCCTATCAGCAAGGTATCGCTGGTCGCAGTGCGATTATCGCTGGATTTCCAGCGATAATCACACTGTTTTCTAGCTAACGCATGGATTCCTATCGCTTGGGAGATAAGCGTAGCTGATAGCACGCTATCTCCACGATAGAATCCAGCGTTAGCCTGCGATAATTATCCTCGCGCTAAAAGCGCTGAGCGATAATTATCGCAGGCCCTTGCTGATATGCCCCTACCTCTCCCCGGGGTGAAATACTTTTATTTCTCCTCATTTTTTGTTCTTTCTATGTGTGCTGCAATGAGGAAATCACTTCCATTGATTGTTTTTGTGCAGGAAGGTATTCCTTCCTGCACAAAAACAATCACCCCTACAACGCACCATGGCAAGAGGGTGCCTGCCTTGGCGCATGGCAGTCATTTGTGTGCTAGTGCAGGGGGAATGGTCAGGAATGCGCCGTATCTGATAGATACAACGCATTCCTGCCCTTTTCTTTTGCCGTGGGGCAGCGCAGCAGGAAGGCTTGCGGCGCTGCCCTACGGCAAAATATTGGAAATGAGGGCTCAAGTGTTCAAGGTAACCACTTTCAGTTAATCAGTGATGTATAGGACATCTGTTACACATGGGTATTGATGGCAAATTGTACTGTAAATGCCTTTCATTGCGCCGTCCCTTAGGCCCGGTTTGGGCCTAGCCCTCCACCACGACAATCTCTTGGAAACGCCATGGTGAGAAAGTGACAATAAATCTTCACAAACTGAATGCGTTAAACGAGCATGTGCCATTTAAAGACGTGGGGGAACCGTGCACACGGAATACCAATGTTTCACCGATACTTTCAGTGAATTCTGCAGTGAGCACTTGTTTCCTCTTCGGAAGGCTATAGAAATCTAAATCTATTTAGTAGAAACTAATCCTAATGTTTTGGTGACGTAGGACGAAATAAACCAGGTGCACTTTTGCAGAAGAGGCTTCGCTCTTAGAGACAGTCCCGCCTCTTAGATATCCTGTTTGTCGTATGTGTTGCTCGGAGAGGCCAGAGAGGCGACCTGTGTCAACAGCTGGAAGAGTAACCGGCTGCCTCCAGCGTCAGACCGCACAGGCCTCACTCAGCTCCAGAGCGCCGCCATTTCACTGCAGGCAGACACAGTGGCTCACCAAGGCATGAAGGCGCTGTCAGTTTATCACGGAAGCATCAGCCGGGAGACCGGGGAGAGGCTGTTAACAGACGTGGGGCTGGACGGCAGCTACTTAATACGAGACAGCGAGAGCGTGCCCGGGGTGTACTGCCTGTGCGTGCTGTGAGTATCCGCCCCGTGTGTCAGAAAGACACACAGGAACATTGTGTTTCTCTAGGACTTTATGCGAGACAATATCCTTTCTTTCCAGTGCGAATACGACATTTGCATTACATTGAGGAGCTGTGAATTTTGAATTTTGTGAAAGTGGTCACACACATTTATTTATTTCAGTTTTTACTATAGCGCAAAACCAGGGCCGGCGCTAGGCATGAGCAGCGTGGGCAGCTGCACAGGGCCCCGCGCCGGCTCGCAGCCAGGGGGCCTCGCGCTTTCAAAAACTTCAGAGTTTGGAGGCCCAGGGGGCCCAGGGAATTTCGATCAATTTCGGCCGGCTGGTCCGTCTCTCTTGGCCTAATCGCTGCATCTGAATGAGGATAGCAGCGATTAGACAGGTAATTAAAGAGCCCTTGCTCGTGACATGCGCCCTGCCCCTGTTTGAATAAAAAGCAGGATAACCTGCAGGGCGCAGAACAAAAGATAGAATGACGGCGCCTCACAATGAAAACCGCTCAGCTCACCCAGGATGAGGGAAAGGGAGCACAGAGGTGAATGAAAGGGGTACGACAAACGGAATAAAGTGAGAGGAGGCGGGGGAGCAGATAGGTGTGAGTACAGCGCCAGACAAGTGGTGCACGAAGAGGAGCACAATCAGAATGTAAAAGTGGCTGAACTAGGGCTTTAACTTTGCTGGGTCCCTCGAGTCTACTCTTTACCTGGTGGTAAATTAAAACGCAGATTGAAACAGGCCCCTATCGGACCCTATATTCATGTCCTTTACTTTACCTGCAAAAAACAATGATCCAGTGTGTGCACAATACATGTATAACACACTGGCCTAATGGGCAGTCAGGAAGTGCGTGATGGTCTAATCTGTCAGGTTAGTATGTAGGCCGTTTTTTGGGCTGTTTGTTGGCCTGCTTTATGGTCAGGTGAGCGAATTTTTACTGTTGATTTTCATGATATTAAAACAAACATTGCCTGCAGCAAAATCAAATCTATGCAGTCTCCCATACCTTACAAAAAACGTAAACAGCATGTCTTTACAAGTTAAAAACTGCGCTAATTTGGAAACATCGGACACTTTTCTAGCTAACTAATTCACTAATGGGGGCCACTTTTATTTTGGTGCCGGGGCCTATTTCCTGACCCAGTCTCACACTGCATGATAGGGTACTCCATGGCAGCGATTTTGTTCCTGTTTATATTTCACATGCTTTACTTAATCTTGCATTCCCCAAGAGTGTTAGCTATGTCCAAGATGTATGTTTCAATATTTCATTTCACAGCATATTACTCTTGTATGGGGCACACATTGTAGTGAGTCGCCTCCAGGTGTTTATAACAGGCTACAGTTGAGTGCTTTGGAGTTGAGGCTGAAGGCACTACAACTTTCACACTGTGCCTGTCTGTGGGTTCAAAAAGGTGTCCAGAATACATGGTCATTCAATACATGGCGTCTCTGCAGAGCACACAGAGCAACGGTCCCGTATTCCAGTTGCAGTTGGTATTCTGTGCAAATGTGTGTGTGAAGGAGGTACTCATTGGTCAAAACAGTGACAGGGTGAACGTAAAATAATTTATTGTTGTTACTCATTTATCTTAAACAGCCATTGACAAAAAACCAATACCCCTGGCTGTTTTTAGATGCAAGTCAGTTGTTGTTTTATATTTTTGGATTCAATCACAGAAAGCTGAGGGAAAGATGAGAAAAAGAGTAGAGCATTGAGGGGAAGGTGGATATAAAAGGGTCATCATCAACAAGAAATGATAAGATGCTCCAGGAGGATGGAAGGGGAGAGGTGGATGTAAATGAAGCAGAACAAGGAAAGAAGTAATGAGGCTGGGGGAGAGATGAGAGTTGAAGAGGAGTGTATGGATAAGATGTGTGGATATAAGAGAGACAGAACCAGCAAGGGAACATAAGCAGAGTGGAGAGAGCAGTATTGGTGAGAGATGGATGGAAGAAAGCAGGACCACTGAAAGATGTCAGAGGTTGGGCAGGATGAGACAGGAGGGGAGAGGTGGAAGTTAGAAGGGTCAGAAACAGCAAGAGAAATTTGAATCCTAGAAAAAAGAAGTCAACTTCCAAATGTCTTTCATAAAACGTAATTTACTCATTACAATGTGCCGGCTTCTGACAACTCTAGGAGTTTGAAGTAACATTTGTGCTGTATCAGATGATTTGTGGCAGACTCTTGATCGTAGAGGTCACTTCCTGTCAGGTTAAATCTTATGCAAATTATAGGGGCCTCGCATGTTCCTATTCTGCCCGGGGCCCCACAAATCCTAGGACCGGCCCTGGCGCAAACATAGTTGACTGAACTGCGTAGGGGCGCTTTACACATTGCGAACGCAGTATATTTTGTCTATGGCAGCAGACGTACTCAAAATAGATACGTAATGATTAAATCGCATTAAGCGGGTGTAGTGGTGTATTACTGAAAATCTTCAGCAGAGCCATGACATGGAGTAGCAATTCGCCATCATAACCCTGATTTGTTGAGTTCAATTGAGCTATAAATGGCTTTGAAGTCGCAGTGCACATTTTCAGAGATAAGGGAAGGACACGTGTAGGTTGAGCGGGTGATGGGGGTGCAGGTGGGACAGTCCTACGAGGCGGGAAGTATGGAAAAGGCACCAGTGAGACAGACATTGGTTCATAGAAAACACGACATGTCATCTTTTTTTACAGGGCACATGGACCAGACATTCTATGCATAGATGAAATGATTATGTGTGCGCCGGCCCTTCTCCATGTGACACTCTCCGGGGACCAATGATGCCCCCAGCAGCTCGGCGGCTCGTGCTCCTGTGTGGTTGCTTTGCATTTAGAAGTTACATCTTTACCTTTACTTCCCAAATCATGACAAAAGTAGCTATTCCAAGTAGGTGACTTACCATAACTGGTGCGGCAGGTGCAGCGGCACCGGCGCCTTGTGGTGTAAGGGGCCCCTAGTTACGGATGTCTTTTGCTACCCATCCACGGGGTTACTTTACTCACTCGCTTTAGGGCCCGTGACACTTTCCTATGTCACCGCTTCAGGCTGTTCAGAAGCTGAGAGTTGCCAGCTATCTTTAACTATATTCTTAGAAAGAGGAAGGAAGAAGTATTCACACGACTTGCCTTTCTCGCATCTGCCCTTTAAATCGCATGGCGTTTGATAATCTTGCATTGGGAATTTAGTTTTAAAAACGTTTTTTTCAATCAACAACTCATGCCAACGGAGCTAATAAATGGCAACTTAATACATAGTTGCCTTGACTGTCGCGTGGCTGGCAAACCAGTCAATAGTGTGGACTGTCTGAGAGGCTTCTATTTTAAATCGTGTATTCTTTTATTTTAATGGAAATTGTATGGACTTTTTTTGTTATTTCTTTTTATTTATATAGCACGAACTCGACTCGAAGGTATTGGAGCGCTTTACATGAGCACCGGTTATGTTACACAAGGACACATTCATTTTTTTTTTTGGTAGGCACGGGGAGATGAAGTGATTTGCCCAGAATCACAGGATGTGGACGCAACCCCGAGGCTCGAATCTTGGTTTCCCAGCTCCGAAGTCGGCAGCTCTAGCCGTCAGACCACATCCTCTCTTTGGTTTAACCGGGTGTATGAACAGATGTCAGAAGTTGGAGATCACTAAAATGGCAGAGCGTCAACTGGCGCTTCCCCAGACTGGTGCTGTGCCCGAACAGGGCGTCCTTATGGACAGTAGTGTCCGGTGGTGGGAGTGCCGCCGGGCGCTGACGTGGGGTGGGGGAGGGGCAGGGTGGGGGGTAGTAAACTACGGATTACGGGCGATTACAGGTAAGTACACATATAAATAAATAAAAAAATTTCGTTTCTCGCGCTGCATCACATTTGGCGATGCAGCGCGAGAAACGAAATTCGTTTTATTTATTTATATGTGTACTTACCTGTAATCGCCCGTAATCCGTAGTTTACTACCCCCCACCCTGCCCCTCCCCACGTCAGCGCCCGGCGGCACTCCCACCACCGACCGCTACTGCTTATGGATACCTGTGCTATGAAATAATGCAAGATAAACGTAATGCTTATTATTGTCATTATTATTTTCTTTAACACTATTCCAACCTATCTTCACAGGTAAATATTTAAAATTTAACTCCACTGTTTTTAAAACTTGTCCATTCCATGGGTGGTCATTTTTTCATTTTTGGAAATTAGAATAACCCCTGTAGTTTACTCATTTTTCAAATGTATTCACTTGGTTTTATATTCTTTGTACAAGGCCCAGTAGCATAACCTGTTAAAAAAATGGAGGCTTGGACCAAAAGCATGCTGGGGGGGTGAGGAGGGGGGAAGCATAGAGTATTAAGGGGAAGAGGGGAGATGGGAAGAAAGGAACAGAAAATGGTCCCTCGACCGCTCTGCAAATAAGGTCTGACATCAGCAGTGGAAAAATACTTCATCCTATCAAAACACTCTGAGACATAAATGCTCGTGGCAGGACAAAGACAAGAATCTTGAGAAAAGCCTTTTAATCAGGAGCCGGAAAGTGAGATAGACAGCATAGCCAGCCATTCATCAGCAAGGAGCTGACAAAAAGCCCTTTCTAAGCATATATAATGTAGACCATACAATAGGCCTGCCCATCAGACAGCTACAGCTGACTGTAAACAAACCTTAAAAAGACTCATTAAAATACATTTTTCCTATAGTTTTATCAATTGAATAAGTATTGGATCCATCACACTAGTTAAAAAACCTACAGCAAAGCCACTTTTCTTACAGGCCAGTAGTACTAGGATAACACCAATAACATATATGATCCTTTATTGTAGGTTAAGCTGGGGAAGGATAGTAATAACTTAGGGCCTGATTACAACCCTGGGTCCGCTGCGGTCTCGCCAAGCATATTACGAGTTTCGTCACCGCCGCAGGTTTAATGGCAGTGCAACCGCCGTAAAAATTGTGGCAGTGAGGAAACATATGGGGCCTTACAGGGCCCCCTGGTGCCTCTGCGCCATGAGGTGAATGCAGGGGGGCACATGGTGTGCGCCCCTGTCTGCATGCACCCCCATATTTCTGCATGGAACGAAGTGCACAGTATTGTGCCTTTCGGTTCGTGCAGGAACATGCTTTCATGTTCCCACGGCTGTGCCTATTTTAAAGGGAACCGTGGGAACGTCAAAGAACTGCCCGCCAGCGACTTAAAAAGTCATAATCTGGCGGGTGGTCTGTTTTGGCTTTGGCGGTGTGGGAGTGGGGCGGCAGCATGGCGGCCCTGCTCCCACACCGCAAAAATCATAATAAGGCCCAAAGACATCAAGGGGGAAAACAAGAGGTAGGGAACAAAGGGAAAGGAAAACAACAATTAACTAATAAAATAAAACAATAACAAAAGGTCAGTGGGTAGACATTAAACTTGAGCAGGAAAAATGAATATGATGCACTAGGGATGGAGGGGAAATATTAAACCACTAGAGCCCAACTAGTACCATCTCCTCCTGACAAAGTCCCTAGTCAATTCTAGTGATCAGCACCACACCCTCCAACCAATCGATACATGAGGGTGACAATTTAAAACACGATACCCTAGGAGTTTTATACATCCATACAAAATAATCTATTTTAGATTAAAATATCTGCAGTAATTCCAATGAGTACTGTGGTAAATGTTGAAACAGAAAATAAACACAAAACCTTGTTCAATTCATCATTCACAACAGAAAGAAATTGATCAAAAAATTAAACTATAATGTATAAATAAAAATATTTTTCTCAGCATTGAACTTTGCTGTGTAACTGATTATCATGTTTATCACATTTTTTTCATTATTTTCATTTAAAGTTTTATAAATCCTCTTGACCTGTTAATCCTGATTCTAGTGTACTATAACACAGTTTTGGTCTCATTTGTTTTATTCCCAGTAAGAATGCAAAATTAATGCATTTCTTTCAAATTTCCCATTTTAATTTCTTGAGCACTTCTGGTACCATCATTGGCATATAAATACGATATGCTGACTGTAAGACTTGATATCCTTGGTATGGTGTTGCCCCAAACATTTTGCCTTCACTCCCCGAGTTTTGCTGCACTCATTTTCGTTAGTAAAAGGATTCTGTGAATTTTACCCCTAATAATCTGTGCTTACTTGGGCTCTCTCCTTCAAACATGGTCAAATTGGACTACACCAAATTGAAACATTTAATTTACTTGTAAGTCCTAGTAAATGGTACTAAATGTACCCAGGACCTGTAAATTAAATGCTACTAGAGGGCAGCAGCACTCCTTTGGTGCCAAAACAAACCTCAGGCCTGCCACTCCAGGCTGTAGTGCAGTTTTAAACTGCCATTTCGACCTGGCAAAGTAATCCTTTAACCAGGCACACATCTTCCTTGTTAATACTTATTCGGTCACACCAAAGGTAAGCCCTAAAAGCTCATAAGTATGGTATTTAAAAAGTAGGACATTTATTTTTATTTATTATATGTCCAGGCAAAGTCCTGACAGTGAAATACTCCTAAAAACATTTTTCACTGTTGAAAGGACTATCTCTGCCGTTGACTGGCACAGGGTTATCTTATTACATTTAATAAGTTCTAACTTCAAATTGGGAGCTGATAGAGATATACTGTTGACAATCAAATGAATTGTGATTTAAAAACCTCTTTGATGTTGAAGTCTGATTTTAAGTTACAATTCTGAAAATTCTACTTTTATAAAGTCGGCATTTTCTTGTCCCAACAAACTGCGCCTTTTTGAAAAATATACTGGGTCAGATGACTATGAACGGCTCTGGTGTTGGGGTTTGTGTATTGCTTTCAGACAGTGGGACAAAGGGGGCTTAGGTATGGACAGGATGGGTCATCACACAGGTACATATTAGAGATTTCAACAAGGAGTGTGAACAATTCAAACGTAATAGTCTTAGAAAAATAATACATCTTGAATTATTGGTTCTCTGGCTGTGAGCCCAATATTTGGAACTTCACCCACTATCCATTTCTGCTTTTAACAGATATTTAAAACATTGACACCATTGCAGAAATTGTGAACAAATCTGAACCCTACACAGAAGGATCATAATTCCAAGCCCTCCAGGGTATTGCAAATGGGGTGATAACTGCATGTGATAACTGTAACTGCGTGTGTTAATAACTATAGATATCTGCAATGTGATAAATATGGCAACCCCAACAATTTCCCCATGTCAGTTTCGACAATTTAAGCCAGCCGAAATTAACAGAGGGAAAAATCTCCTGTAAGTAACTGTGACATGTAAAATTTGGTGTGGTAGGCACTAAATTCCACTTGTTATGGTCAATTTCTGAGAGATATATCTGGAAACATTAAATTCCACACACTGCAAGGTCAGTATTTTCTGGGTCCGGAAAATGCCCCAATCGCATCTGGGGCACTAGTAATTAGGTTCTTTTGGTTCAAGTAACTTTAACTAGTTTCTTCAAATTAATATCTACATGTTCTCTATGAGGTTGATCTAGGAATATATTCACCAAGGTTTGCATAGGCGATTGTGCAGCACAATCGTGCATTGCAGTCACAAACATTTATTATGTATGGTAAATCACAGATAGATTTTGTGTTGAATTTTCCCACGTGAGTGCTGATGCAAAATGTTATTAACTCTGCACCCTACACACCTACCCTGTCATTGCCTCCCACAATGGGACTATTTCACATTTATTGTCTCTCTTGCAAATACTAGATGAAATTCTGCATGTTCACCTTGTCTTATTGATGGAATATGTCAGTTCACTCCCAGTCTAATCTAAACTTGTATTAAATCAATCAATCAGTCAATTTGTATAGTGCGACTTGTCACCCGTGAGGGTATCCAGGTGTTGGCAGGGTCCGGCGGTTCAGCCAAAGAGCCAGATCTTCAACGACTTTCAGAACTCTGGAAAAGATGGGGAGGTCCAGAGATGTAGGGGAAGTGCACCTATGAAATGCGCTTATAGTTGTTAATTTAATCTGGCCTGTATTCAGAGTGTCACAGGAATACCATCAGGTAAAAATACCTGGGGAAATATATTACTGCCCCTGGCAGTTTTTGCACTCAGTGATTTTACCACCTGATTCTGAGTTTTCATTTAGAGCTGGAGAACAAAGTGCAAATGTGGTTTTACAACACCTAAAAAAAACACTTTTTTCACCATTAGTGACCTCTTTACCCTACACAAATTACTTTAGGTTAGACCTGGAGAAATTTGTGCAGTGACAAATTGCAGCATGTGGAATTACTGCATAAATCAGAAACCTGCAGAAACACAACCTTCATCATTTCTCCACAAGGGGCCTCAGTGGTTAGTTTGAGCTGGTGGTTGCTGGTGGGGCACACCGGCACTCATTGTTGGGGATGGGCATTCATTTGCCACAGTGATGTGTTCTGCAGTGCAGCCATAAAGACCTTTGATCGGCTAATGCTTGTGAGGTAGAATCTAAGAGATTATTTTTGTGGGTCACTATGGAAAACTGCCTGGGCCTTTAGTGAACACATTGTACAGTTGCAGGTATAGGACAGGCTGGCATTAGACACACATTACATCTCCTCCATCTCACCACCCACAGATGATCCCTTCCTGCCTGTCACTGTCACTGAAAGTTTGGCTATACTAGTGCAGAATCCTTTACAAGTCAAGCCTTGGGAAAGGTTACAAAATATAACTTATTCTGTCTCGCATTTCATTAACAGGCCTGGCACTCCTTCCACGCTATGGGGTCTATAGGCCAGTCATTCTCTGAGAAAGAAGGAATATGGAAGGTTGGGTGGCAGGAGAGGGCCATGGGGTGAAAATAATACGGGTCAGGAGAGATAAAAAGTATTAAATCAGTTTTGATGATACTGAAAATAAAGAAGGAGGGTAGTGGGAGATCAAGATGGTCTGAAGGAAGACAAAGACAGGAAGAGGAGGAGAGGACAGAATAAAAAATAGGGAATAATCTGTAGTTTAAGGAAGAGCGACACATGAAATGGGCGAGTGCAGGAGAGAACGTGAGCACGACAGGAAGGGGTAAAAGTGGAGATAGCAGAAAGGAGAAGAAACAAGAGCAAACAAACAGAGGCTAAGAGAAGAGAGGGCCAAAGGAGAAAGGGAAAGAAGAACGGTGGGAGATAGAAAGGCCAGGGGAAAGGAGCTTACAGATATAGCAAGAAGGAAAGAAAAAATGAACACCTGAGAGAGAAAGGAGTGGATAAGGTGTAAAGACAAAAGGAGAGAGGAAATTGGATTATAGGAGGATGAAAAATAAAGGTTTTAGAAAGAAGATTTGTGTGGAGAGGCAGTGAGAGAAGCTAAGCCAGACTGGTCTACATGTTTTAGGTTCATGTCCTTCATAATATTTAGTGGATCTGGAAAAGAATCAGTCCAATATTAGGCTGTCTGACGCATGCCTACTCTCTGCAGGATGACTTAAAAAGTTGAAGTTGCTCACAAAATGTTGTGTTCTGGAGACCCTTCCATTACTCCAAAAACTGTACATTGAGCACCATAAATTCACGGACCCTGGCCTCAAGACCGCTGCACCACCGTCAGGAATCTCTGATCCCTGTGGGTTGCGGTGATCCCAGGGTGGCCTGACCGCCCTGGTCATAATAGGTTGGTCGGAAGACTGCCACCACCACGCTCCTGCGAGCCTGGCGGTCCGTGAACCACCAGACTCGTAATAAGCTCCTTTGCTTTTATCCTCACCTGCTTTACATATTGTTGATATATCTCTGTCCGGCTCTGCTATCATTGTTTTTTGTATGTCTTCAATCGCTAGCAGATCATTAGTTACCACAGCAGCATTGCTGATAGTTCTCGCTCCTATGTTGGGTGTAATGGATGTATCCTTTATTTCTGTTGCATTGGACATTTTCATGTCAGCTGATTGATCCTTTTATTTATCAAGTATTTTATTGCCATAACCCTCAATAAATTGCGTTTAAAAACAATGATGTAAATTTTCACATACTTGGGTAACTAACTCCCCAAACTATTTTGCTATCACCAATGTGCCACAGGGAATGGAATATTCCAGGACTTTACAATACATGCATATGTTATAGTAACAGTTTGCATAATCATGTCAAATTTACTCGTGGTTGCTCAATCAAAATAGTGTGACTGCAAGGCTTCGTGCCAGCAGTCTATGGAACACTGTGAGCACACAAGTGCAATGATTATGGCCAACTATCTCAATCATTTTAAAGAAGTCAAGATACTATGGAATGTGTAGACAAAGCTAACACACATATTCGTTGACAGAATATTTATATTAAGATTACCCAAACTAAAAAAGGTGTTCTCCCTTCCAAATGACAGTTATATCAATGAAGGTTGATTATAAATAAAAGTCTCTTAGCCTTTATCTTCAGCACGGAAATTCTAAAGCAACTTGTCTTTTTAATAGGTATATTTGTTCTTTTGCATTGAGTAAATTTGTGTATAGGTACTCCTATTGCAAATGTTTCACGATGGGGCATTTCAATGTCTGTCAATATTATTTATAAGACTGGTTGAGTAGGCGATTCTGCTGTCTTTCAACAATGCTACATGTTCCTTAATGGTGGGTTTGCAGCAAATTCCTTTATTTGATAATTTTGCTTTCTGCCAAGATTTCAAGTCTAGTCCAACTACTGGTGTATGAATATGCAAACTTATTTCTTTACAAACATTTAAATAATGTAAAGGTATAACTACTGAAATTTTTTAAGTAACATAATGGTTTATAGATTTGCCTCTAAGTTGCTTTCCCTACCCAATGTCCCTTTTTAAAAGAAGTTTTTCTGGGATCAATACCAGACAAAAGTTGGTCTAGAACATTTCTTTGTACTACTTCTCACTTCAAAGTTTTGAAAATAAAATTTAGAGGAGCATTTTGTATATATCAAGTGACAGGAGCAGGTGACATTCTTCCATAATTCTATTTTACTAATTTAACAACCCATTTGTTGCTTCATTAAAAGGCAATTAACTGAGCTGCTATGCTATTTTGCCAGACCTCCTATGTTTGCAGGCAACTAGTGTTCTCCAGATGAAAAGTATTCAAGTTTTTTGTACTAATGCAAACTCTATGACCTGAGTTATCACATTTCTGGAATTAGATTTGTTATTCATGTCTGCAAGGGCTCAGGTGGTAGTGGAGTTGGGCACGCTTAGTGATATATATGTGACCTTGATCTCTACGTTTACTTAACTTGATCCCTGCTTGTGTTGTGCTTGTGGTCACAACTAATGATCATCACCTATTTATGAATCATTCAAAGAATACCAGACCTCTGCAGACACATAAATGGAGGATGACATTAAATGAAAACTATTTAACTGAGAAAGTGATTCATGAATTGCAATAAAACATAGGCATTATGACCTAATATACCACCTTTAATTCTGTTTGGAATATGATTTGGCTACTGTTTATATTTTTGAACCTTACTACAGTCTGCTAACATAATACATTTTAAAAGCATAGATAATTCAGGAGTGAGAGAGAAAAATAACGAGACTGGACGTTAGAGAGACAAGACTAGTTTCGATCAGCAATTTGTAACCTTTTGACTTCTGTGGACCCCCACGGAATTGGTACTGATCACATATATTGGTTCTATTCAATGTGTGGTGATTCTTATTCTTTAATCATAGCTACTGACTTAATCTTGATGCATTTTTAAGGGGACATTAGAATTTACATTTAATTTTTATTATTGTAATCATTAATTAATATAATAAACTTCTATACTACCTAAAATCTAAAGTACCTATTGACTACAGGTTAAGAACCACTGGTTTAGATTATTTTCTAGTAGATAAGGGATTATGGGAAGTGATAAGAGAACACTGCCTAAGACAATTACAATATTGTTCCCTAAGCCTGATGAAGCTTCATGCTTAGGGGTAATCGAATGCAAATTAATGGTTGACCCGAACAACAAAAGGATACTTTGAAATTCACCAAATAGTTTTCATTTTGCTTCAGAGCAGACTCTGCTTCTCCAGAAATTGTGTGAGATACACTCAAAGGTCATTCTAAGAACACATAATGAAATTTTCAAATATTAAAAGCAAATTTCATACCAAGAGAGCAAACCAGATTTCATATTGAGAAAAGCATGATGCACCATGTATTTGGAGTGCGGTTTTTCACAAGGAGGTCTCCGAGCTTTATAATATTTCTTTGTTGACATCTGGGCAGCATTTTACCTGAACTCTGCAGCTGAAGCCTACTGTTCTTTAGAAAACGTTTCCAGTCAATAAACAGTGCACATGTTGAGCTAGACGTGCAGGGCACATAAACAGATACAATTCGGACTTCAAGTGCTATGAAGCAGCATTTTTGCCCTTTCCTCTGCTATTTTCCCTCATCTTGACTCAGATGCCAGTTGACCTGCAAAAGAAAGCTTTCCTTCCTGCACTTAAGAACACCTCTGAATATTGTGTTATATGCAGACCATCTGGTCGTGATTAACCATTCTTTGATCAGACTCCAGCGCCAGATTTTTCATTTATCTTGCTGTTGTGACATAAACTCACCATTAACATGAAAATAATACAAGTAGGGGATTTTATTAGGGTAACCATGAATGAGTCCCTTTGGCAGTCCCCTGCTTTAAATGCCTGAGAATGGCAATTGCTCTCACATAGAGTGCTATGGCGGATGTTCTCCTAGAGCTCGGGCAGCATTCCCTAAATCAGAAGCAGAGCTCCAGATGGTAAAATATTATCTAAATATGTTTTTGAGTGCTGAAGTAGCAGAGGGTCATACAAAATGGTCAACCAGCATTTTAGAGACAGACCCACAGCTGTCGGAAGCAACACGGCCTCCCTTCATCAGGATCATAGATCCCGATGGTGCGGCGGTCGGAGGAGTGTCCCAGAATGGCGGCGGTGGCGAGGTTGGCACCGCCATTGGGATTACGATATCCCTTTCCAACAGCCATTTCATTGCTGGAACCCCGCTATGAAGAGATTGTCGGAAAGGGTTTGGGGAGCCTCAAACAGGGACCCCGGCTGTGGTAGGCCAAGGAAAAGTGTTCGTGGGGGCACATGTAGTGCCCCCCTTCCGTTGCACTTACCTCCGTGCACCGTGTGCCATGCACCCCATGGTGCATGGCACACAGTGCAAGGATTTGCAGGAGGTGCTGCATGGCAGCAGCATGTGCTGCGGCCCTTTTCCATGGCCGCAACATGCACCCGCTGTGGTAGCACCGACTTCAGACCGCCAACCAGGCGATTTGATCATAATACGCCGGTCGGACTGCTGCATGCTTGTCAGGCAGTCTCCCGATCGCCGCAGTGGCTGTCGGCGGTCCGACCGCTCGACATCCTAATCAGGCTCTTAATGTTTACCCCCCATCTTATCATGCACTTCCTCCCCCTCAAAATGAAGCTGGGGCACAGATTATAATTCATGCAGTGCAGCACAGTACATCGCTGCTTGAAAAGAAGTAGTGCTGTTTGAAAGGAAGCAGTGCCTCATAAAAAGAAGCAGTGCTGCATTGTGCAAGTTGGATATAATTATGTAATCATCATGCTCGCACCAAAAACGTCTCTTTACCACGATGCTGGCATTGGTCTATGACGCAAAGGTGATGCAGCTGTGTCTTATAAGAGAATTTCAAAGTGAGGAGAAACATCCAATTGTAAGTCATGTACAATGTGTAATTTTTTTAAAATCTTTTTTTTTATTAACAAGCTCAGAGGACCATACAACTTACAGCAAATACAAAAGGACATTGCAACACATTTAACAGAGGAAAGCGGGGACACTGGTACGGGGAACCCCCTCCATGTTCGACATTCGTCATCCTGTTCACTCAACCGCAGGTGACCCACCACTTCTAAACTTTCGCCAGGGCGCCCATACTTTCTGCCACTTTTTCTCGCACCCATTGCTCCTGTACACCGTTTCCTCGGCCCTCTGGCACCAGTCCAGGTCCCTCTTCCACTCCTCCAATTGCGGTGGCGCCTGCGCCCCCCAACATCTGGCTATGTTGCGTTTCGCTACCCCCGTTGCCAGGACCAGCCAGATTTCTACGTACCGGGGCCAGGTGGTGTCACCTTTGATACCCAGGAGGAGCCATCTCGGATCCATCGGGATAGTCTCTCCCACCACCCTGGACATAATGGCCGTGACTCCCACCCAGAAGGGTACAATCTCAGGACAGTCCCACAAGATATGAAGAAAGGAGCCCTCCCTCTGGCACCCCCTGGCGCAGAGTGCGGATTGCACTCTACCCCATTTGTAGAGAAGTGTGCGTGGGTAGTAAGTCCGGTGAATAATTTTGAACTGCACCAACCTGAATCTGCAGCGGATGGCCACCTCCCTGGGGCACTGGAGTGCCTCTTGCCAACAGTCGTCTTCAATACTGCCTAGGTCCGCCACCCATGCTGCCCGCAGATTGACCAGTGGGTCAGGGCTATTATTGATTAATTTTCTATAGATTGTGGAGGTGGGCTTACCCTCAATGGGATCCAACAGCAATCGATCCTCCAACGGAGAGTACTCCGGAAGGGACACCCCGCACCCCACATGGACCCTCAGGGCGTGGACCAGACGGATATAGTGGAAATGTTGTGAGTCTTGGAGGTCATATTCCCTCTGGAGATAGTCGAACGAACGGGGTGACTCCTCCCTCCACATGTCTCCCAAATATTCGATTCCGATGAGTCTCCACCCCTTGAACCCCGACAATGCGGACACCTCACGGAGCTGGTCCCCAATCCACAATGGCGTTCTCCCGGTCAGTCTGCCCTCCCACCCTAAGTGCTTGTTGGTGGCCTTCCAGCACTGCACTACCACCCTGGTGTGTTCCGGCCATCCCTGCTGCGGCCGCTTCGCGTAGAGGAGAGACTCGCAATTGCCACTGTCCATAGCCATTCTGTCCACCCGGTAGGCCGGCTCGTCCCTCTCGGAATACACCCAGTCATTGACAACCTGGAGCTGAGACGCCCAGTAATATAACCTGACATTGGGGACAGCCAGCCCTCCGTCGAACACCCCCTGTGTAGCTTATGCAGCGCAATTCTCGGGGTACCCCGTCCCAGAGCAGGGTACGAACCGCTTGATCAATGCGTTTGAAGGAATGCGGCGGGACCGGGTATGGTGTGTTCTGTAGGATATAAAGAAGGCGCGGCAGAGCAAGCATTTTAAAAGGGCCGCCCTGCCCATGAGTGACAGCGGGAGGGAGCGCCAGTGGCTTACATCCGCACCCAATCGGGACAACTGAGGTTCGAGGTTCCGAGCCAGGAACTCATTCTTATCCCGTGTAATATGGAGTCCCAGGTATTTAAACCCCGCCACGGCCACCGGGGCCGGACAATGGGACGGGATCCTCGGAGGGGGGCCCGATAGTGGGAAAACCACTGATTTGGACCAGTTAATGTTGTAGCCCGAATAGCTGCCAAATAATTCAAAAAGGTGGAGCGCACGGGCCAACGATTGGTAGGGTCGGGCCAAATACAGGATGATATCGTCTGCATAAAGAGAGATTCGTTCCTCCCATCCCCCCGGCGTCAGAATACCCCAAATCATCGGGTCCCTTCGGATCCAATGCGCTAATGGCTCCAACGCCAAAGCGAACAGTAGGGGAGACAGGGGGCAGCCCTGCCTAGTGCCCCTCCTCAACCGGAACGATCGAGACACTGCCCCATTCACCCGCACTCGGGCAGTGGGCGATGCATACAACAGCCGCACCCAGCTACAAAAGAGCGGACCGCACCCCAGTCTCTGGAGGACCATGAATAAGTACGGCCACTCAATGCTATCAAAGGCCATGGACGCGTCCAAGGCCACCGCGGTCGACTGCGGGTTCCCGGCCCCTTCTGTCAGATGGAGCACCCCGTATAGTCGCCTCAGATTATGCCGAGTACTCCGTCGGGATATGAACCCGGATTGGTCTACATGGACCAGTGTGGATATGACCGATAACAATCTGCCTACAAGAACCTTAGCAAGGACCTTCGCCTCGACATTCAGCAATGAAATCGGACGATACGAGCTACACACGTCCGGTGGTTTCCCTTGTTTATATGTGGTCACTATCATCGCTTCCCTTTGATCCGGAGGGAGACATCCTGCCTCCCGCGCCTCGATGAGCATCTGTAGCATCGGGGCCACCACAACCGCTGCCTGCCTCTTATAGATCTCCACCGGAAGCCCATTGGGCCCGGCTGCTTTCCCCGACTGCAAGGAGTTCAGAGCTAGTCCGAGCTCCTCCGTCGTAATATCTGCCTCGAGGCGACCCCTCACCTCCTCAGAGAGCGTGGGCAACTCAAAGTCGCGCAAGAACTCCTCGCAGTCCGATTCCATCCTTGTACATATTGGGGAATAAATCTTCTCATAATATGAAGCGAAGGCTTCAGCAATGTCTCCACTGGTGGAGCACCAGGCCCCATTCCCATTCCGCAGTCTGGGCACCCAGGAGCGCTCCCTATCACGGCGCTCCAACCATGCCAGTAACTTCAGTCCCTTGTCCCCAACGTCATACAATCGATGTTGTGTGGCCAGGGCATAGGCCCGCGCCTCTCCCTCCGCTAGAGCCCTGAGATCTTTCTGTTTTAAGGCCAGGGTGTGCCTGAGCTCGGCCGATGCGGGCAGCGCCGGGTCCCTCTCAATAGTTTCCACACCTCCTTTTCCAAGGAGCGCATCTGTAGGGACTCTTCCTTCCTTCTGCCCCCAATGAGAGCCTGCGCCTGCCCCCGAAGGACCGTCTTATAGGCCTCCCATAGAGTCCTCTGTGAGTCCACAGATCCCTGGTTCTCCTCAAAGAACAATTTGGAGCCCTCCCGAATCTTGTCCCCTATCTCTGGATCGTTGAGACGCCAGGGATCTATCCGTGGGTACACCGCCCTGTTAATAACCGGGCCCTGGAGGACAACACTCACCGGTGAATGATCCGATATGCCCCTCGCCATATGGCTAGGCTCTAGGAAGTCTCCCATATGATCGCGCCGTGCAAGGAAACTATCCGCGAGAACGACCCATGTCTTGCCGAATAGAATGTGTACTGCCTAAGTTCTGGGTGGTGCTCTCGCCAGACATCACACAGGCCTAGCGCCGTGACAAAGTTTGCCAACCCCCGTTCCCCCGGGGCGTTCAACCGCTCGTTGGAGCGATCAAGGGACTGGTCCATGACTGCGTTCGTATCCCCACCAATGAGGAGAACCCCCGGCGGGAGGTCTGCCAGGAAAGAACCCAGCTTTGGGAGCGTCGTGGAGTGCAGGCCGGGTGGAAGATAACAAGAGCATAATATCAAGGAGCGACCCTCCCAGCTACCCTCCAGCGCAGCAAAGCAGCCAGTGTCGTCTGTCCATGTGTTTGATACCACCATAGGCAATGCGGTGCGCACCAAGATTCCCACCCCCCGGGCCCCCGCCATGAACCCCGCATGGGCCACCATCTTATATCCAAAGCGATCCATAGCCCTGCACCTGTTACCGCGTAAATGGGTCTCCTGTAGGAGAATCACGTCCGGAGCATGACGTTTCAGGTGCTGCAGGACGAGAGTACGCTTGATTTTGTTCCCCAGCCCGTGCACATTCCAGGTCCAGACCCGTAGCCTAGCTGGATCACCCATTATCACGGAAGGGTACGGACAACGAACCCCCAACCCATGCCCCCACCATGCTCTCCGGGTTAGGCTGCAACACAAGCTGAATAATGTGGTCCTGAGCAACTACCCCCTCCACCCACCCACCAACACCCCAAACCCCCCAACACCCCCTCCCTGCAACCCTGCTAAGTGGGACCCCAACCTCCCACCCATGAAACTGGCAGAGTGCCTGTCGCCCCATGTCTCTGAACATCAACATTGAAAAGGGGGCTGCGAATCTACAGCCAGCGTAAAGATGCACAATGAGAAAACTACTGACAGTGCCCATTGACCAAGACTACAGCAGGCCACCCCACCTCGTAGGCACCTACTTCGTATAGTTTGTATACCCTCCAGTTCCCTGACTGAGGGACGCCTAAGCCATTGTTTCGCGCAGCGGTGAGGATCCCCTCAGCCCGCCCGCGTGACTCCACAACAACCACCCACCCATGTCCAGGAGGAAGCACCATCGCAGCATGTGCTGCACCCAGTCCACCAAGCTGCGGCTCACCTGACATCAGGGTCACTTATCTGTTCGTTGGTCCGCTCTCCGGCCACCTGGAGCCCTCCAGTTCTCGGACTCATCCTCTGCGCTTTGGTGATGGGACTCTGGGCGCTGCTGCCGGCCCCTGCGACCAACTGCACGCCAGCCCTCCAACCAGTCATTGGCCTCCTCCGGCTTCTCAAAAAAATACGCCTTCCCATCATCAAGGATCTTTAGTCGGGCCGTGAACAGCATCATGTACTTAACCCCTTGATCGCGAAGGGCCCTCTTTACTCCATCAAAGGAGCGACGTTGACGCTGAACACGCAGGGTGAAGTCGGGAAAGAGAAGAATGGTGGCATTCTCAATGTGCAGATCTCCCTTCAGGCGTGCAGCCTGGAGGATTGCGTCCCTGTCCCTGTAGTTCAGGATACGGGCAATAATCGTGCGCGGTGGAGCTCCAGGTCTCGGTTTGCCACCCAGCGCCCTGTGTGCCCTCTCCACGGAGAAAAAATTGGACAGACGCTTCGGTTGTAAGTGCTTGAGCACTAGGTCCTCTATGAACAAGTCCACCGACTGCCCCTTCATTCCCTCCGGCACTCCCACGATGCGGACGTTATTGCGCCTGGCCCGTCCCTCCTGATCCTCCAGCCGGGCATAGATTTCGGCCTGGTTTTTAGTGCGAGAGGCGACCTGCTCCTCCAGCCGTTTGGTTTTTGACTGAAGGCTCCCAATGCCTGTCTCTGCTTCAGCAACTTTGTCGGACATCTTCCTGAAATCCGCATGTAGCAGATTTACCTCCTCGGTCACCGAGTCCAGCTTAGGCTCCAGGGTACCCCTGAGATCTCTGATGGCCCTCATGATATCCTTAAGGGACGGGTCAGGGTCGCTGTCCTCCGAAACAACTTGCTGGCCCTTCCCCGCCGCTCCTTCATCTCGGCCCATAGCGACAGTATATTTATCTATTTGGTTGGTCTGGCTGGGGCCCAGTGGCCTAGTGCAGCCCATTGTGGGACAAAGAGGCCCTTCCACGCGGCACGACCCCCCGGCCGGCTTCTCCCTCACTCTGGGCCCCCTCTCCCGGGAGGCTACCCCGCTGAGTGTTCAGGCCTCTATCCTCTCAGAGCAGGCCTCGGGTTACGGCGGAGGGTAGGGCCCCTCTCTCCTCACTCCAGTGGTGTGTACGGATCCCGGGTGGAAGTCCACACTCTACCATGCCCCTCGGAGCCCTTAGATAGCCCTGGACGGTCAGAGATGGAATTGACCAGCCCCAGGGCCCGCCCGCCGACCGCCAGCCCTGGATCCTCACGGGTCTCCCTGGTCTCCAGCCAGCATATGGGTCGTCCCACTCTCCCCGGCCCGGTCCTCACGTGGGAGCTGCTGGTAGACAGGATGATGGCCACCCACCTCTAGCGAGTCTGCTGGGCTTCACAGGCGAGAAAGTATGCCGGTCCCCACTGGGCCGCGGACGGCCCCCTCGTCGCTGCGGCTCTCTTCGTGGACGTGCTCCCTCAGCGCCGCACCAGCTTGGCCCCGGGCCCGAGCGCGAGACTCCACATGGCGCTTTTGCAGTCCGGCGCCAGTCACGCGCCGACTTTCACCGCTGAGGGAGGCCCCAAGCACCGCCTCTATTCAAACGATCCGGCAGGGGACGACTCACCCCACCGCGCCGCGGCCGCTCAGCCGTGTCTCCCAACGAGTCCGGGGGTCACTGCTCACCGCTCCGCCGCGGCCGCCAGGCACATCAGGCTCCACCGTCGCCTCCGCTCGGGGAGAGGGCTGTCTTCTCGCCGCAAACCGCAGCTGCACTCCTCCGATGCCCCTTGGTGTGGCCGGGTGCCCCGCTGCTGGTCGGATAATGACGGATTACGGGCTAAAATCACCGGCTCTTAGCGCAGCTTAGTTAGCCTGCGGCCATCTTCCGCTGCTGCAAGCCACGCCCCTCCGTACAATGTGTAATTTTGAAGTAATTACACATTATACTTGTAGGAAATTCACGTGATATTCTGCTTGCCACTTCTTTGTACCAGCTTTGATTTGGAGTTAGTATTGGAAATTACCATGTTTTGCATGACATTCCCCAGGTTTTTGCCTTCTTGTACTGAACCAATTTTTTCTGGCCATAAGGATTGAATCCAGGACTACCAGAGTGACTCAATGGGTCAGTTGGCTGACCTCCACATCTGAGCTAAATGGACACAACAAGCTCCAGAGACACCCCTGCAACTGCCCAGCTGACCTGCTACAACTGGCCCTGCCTGTTCTTGGAACTGGATATGTCGGAACCCTGCTGGCCTCTGCTGAAGTAAGTTCCTGTTCCCCAAGAGGTGCCTTCATGGCCAGACTGGCCAGCCAGGCAAGCGGGCAATCCCCCGGGAGGCCGGAGCTCCTGGAGGCTGGTTTTGACCCATAGAGGCCGGTTTCAGCCCCCGGGAGTCCGTTCTTGGGCCCCAGAAGTAGTGGTGCGACTTATGCGGACCTGCACTATCTTGCAATTGCTGCCCGTTTCAACTGTTTGGAGCTGTTTTAGGACGAACACACGCATGCCTGTACATGTGCACCAAAAACAGCTACCTTGGCGCTCGTCCTCATTAAATGAGTGAGCACAAGAAACAGAGAAATGACGACAAAAAGTGTATGGCAGGTAAAACAGCCCGACTCCTGCACTCCCGCATCATTGTGCCTAAGGTAGGCCTGTGACTCAAGCATATAGGCAGGCATTGGTGCTAGCCACATTCCTGGCTGGGGGTGACTCAGGGCGTGGGGAGGAGCTCGGGCAGGTTTGCCTGCCAGTACAGTGAAAAGTGCATGCGAGCCGCGCTTTAAAGAAAAATGAAAATCCCTTGATTCAAAACACGTGGTCAGTCGCTGTCACTGTGCAGCAGGTTCAGGCTGCTCCAGCCTCCCACAGCGCAGCAGCATCAGGGGCTCTCACTGCTGGCCTGGTGTTCTCACTAAGGGCTAGGAGAACCCTTAAAGAGCCGCAGGTGAAAACTACCAGCTAGCTGTCTGTGCAGCAAAAAAACACCTGCAGTCATTGTTGGTTCGGGCACATTTGTGCAGCCTCCCTCCCTCTTGTATGAAAGTCCACTCCACAATGGAAACAGGCCTCTCATCTGTGCGACGGCTCTGAGCAGACCTCAGGCCTTTCTTCTGTTCCCTTGAGCAGAACTGACCTTTTCCCTTGTGGCCTGGTACACCATTTTCACAATTTTTTCGCAACATTTGTTGGGAGAAATACTCCCCAAGCCCCACCTTGTAGTTGTTGAGCTCGCTCATTGTGCGTACTTGCTGCATGCAGTATGGGGGCTGGTCTGACAACATTTTCTGGAGCTGCTTTTGGTTCCCCTTCCGCCCTTGGGTGCCTCTCCAGGTCCTAGACCCTTGGCTGGCGCCAGTTGGGCTCCTCCAGGGAAATCCTTCAGTTTTGAACTCTGCGTCGGACTTTGAGAAGGTACCTTTTTGAGAGGGACAAACCTGGTCGTGGTCGGCATGAACTTGTGACTTTGTCCCAGTCTAGCATGACCAGATGCCCACAGTAAGCGCTTTCTGCTTCTTGGTGCTATTTTTACTAAAACCTTTAAAATTGCATATCTCTGGCTCTACTGTTTGGATTTTTGTCATTTCGGTCTAATTTTATTTTTTAAAAGCCATACTATTTTTTTAAATTGATTCATGTTTTTAATTTTGTTGTGTTTTTAGTTTATTACTATTTGTTTGCTACATAAATACTTTAAACTTTGCCTCTAAGTTAATGCTGACTGCTTTTGTGCTAAGCTACCAGAGGATTCAGTACAATTGACAAAAACAAGACATTTATCACATTAGGGTTTAGCCGGAATATCTATAGATAAGCGCCACTCTAACATTCAAAATACTTTTACGTTACTCCATGCCATGCTATAAGACAGTAGTATCACAGAAAGTCATGTGGGTTGTGTGATATATTTATGCCATCTTAAAAACCCCAGGTTGCCATGGATATTTAAAAACACATTGGACTTTCCAATTGCAGTAGCTCTGGGAAGAATGGTAAACCAACCTGATCTAATAATTTGTAGCTGAGATATATATATATAATACTTATGTTATGTGCTAATATAGCATCAGGAGTTACATCACATAAAGAAATAGGTGTATGTGGTAATTTAATCTATTTATGATGGAGTACATTTGCTAGGAAATGGCGCAGCGTGGCGCTGTGAGCAATTTAGCTGTGCTGCGCTGTGTCATGTAAAAAATGCAAGGAAGCGCAATATTTACAAGAATACGTCGCACCCCTGTGTTTTTCCTTGCACTGGCGTTATAAAAAAGCTGCCTAGAGCCAACACAGATACCCTTGCGCCATAGGGATGAATCCCTGCAACGCAGGCACCCTTGCACCATGGTGCAAGGGTGTCTGTGTTGCAGAGATGATTGTTAATATGCAGGAAGGGTCCCCTTCCTGCACATAAACAATCTTTAAAGGTGATTTGCTCTTTCTATGTGTGCTGCAGAATACTGTACACATAAAAAGAGCAAAAACGAGAAGAAATAAAAGTATTTCTCCTCTTTGCTCCAATCTAACGCCCGCTATTCAGTGGCGATAGTTTCTGGCCCTGCCTCAGATTTACAAATCATTGTAAATCTGTAAAAAAGCATCAAAAAGCAATGGGTGTTGTAGTGGAATACCCACAGCAACACCCATTACACGTCCATTGTAAATCTGTCAAAAAGCATCAAAAAGCAATGGGTGTCGCAGTGGAATGCCTACAGCAACACCCATTGCATGCCTCTTTCATGCATACACCTGTGTGAAAGTGGACGATATTTACAAAGCGGCGTTAAGCCACGCAAAGTGGCTTAAAGCCACTGCTTTGTGAATATGGAGCAGGGCATTGCGCCACTGGAACTTTGGAAAAAGTGACATTCTGTGGCGCAATGACCTTGTAAATATGCCCGATGTTCCCTAGGAGAAGCAAAAAACTGATGGGTGGAATGCTTGAAATAATCTCAGACAGGAGACAACCATTTGCAAATCAACCTTGGTGCTACTCCAAAACGACAAGTCTAGCATGAAATGCAAGACCAAACCCCTTGGAATGAGACCACAAGCAACCTCTGACTGGTTTCAGACTTGTTGCTCCTCATCAATGAAATGCAGCTTCAGCTCTATGTCACAGTGAGCTACAGGACCCACCTTTGGGCATAGGCATTGCTCTTAAACCATCATCCTTAGAGAAAAGCCCTATACTTTAAACAGCCTTGTGTCAGCTGTGGTGTACCATCTTGACATTATTGGAAAATAATTGTTGGATTCAAATATTGTGTCAAAAATATTGTAATGTCAAGAATATTATTGGACAGAATATTGCAATAGAGAATATCCTTTTTTTAGGTGTTTACTATTGTTTTATTTAATATATTGTTGTATATAATAGTTTTTTCATTATTTTGCTGTTTTATTTCTTTTTGTGTTGTAAAGTATTATCATTTTATTGTTAATTATGTGTGATTTTTTTAGTCAAGCTAAATATTTTTGTTTTGGTAAATTGTAGTTTACTTTATTTATTGGCAGGTTGTTGGGTTTGTAGGGAGTAGGGTGGGAAGTGTTATATATTTTACATTTGTTTAAAAATAGTTTGTTAATTCTTTATATTGTAATATGTTAATTTGGATATTATGTAAATTATTGTATTTGGATATTATTTTTCCTGTTAATTGGTTGCTTTGATTAGAAATTATGTAAATTAGTTAATTGTTTTAATTAATGTTTTATATTCAATACATATATTATGTTTTAGTATTTTATATAATAGTTTTTTCCACTGTTATTTTTATTTTGTTTGTTGGGTCCTGTGTTTTTTTATAATAGTAGCATGCAAAGTGCTTTAAATATATCTATAATTTAATGTTTTTGATTGGTGTATATATTTTTATATTTTATTAATCTTAATTGTTGATGTTGTAATCACATTTTGTATTTATTTATATTAATTAATATATACTTTTTAAAATAGTTTTTATTTTTAATACATTTTTAATTTAGGATTGGAAATAGTAAAGCTGAACTGTTGCTCAGGTTAGAGTGAGAATAGTAAATCTAACCCCTTCAAAATCCAACACTTTACCTACTGTTGCTTAGTTTAGGGTGGAAATAGTAAATCTGACCCACCAAACTCCAACACTTTCCCTACTTTTGCTTACGTTGGAGTGGCAATAGTAAATCTGACTCTTCCAAAATCCAACACTTTTGTTACTGTTGCTTAAGTTGGAGAGGAATTAGTAAATATGGCCCTACCAAAGACCAACACTGCCCCTGCTGTAGCTTATGTTGAAGTGAGAATAGTAAATCTAATTTCCTCCATAGTACACCACTTTTGCACTGTTGCATAGTTTGCAGGGGTCAGATTTAACATTGCCACTATAAAGTCAAATACTTCCCATCCTCTTCTTAAGTTGTGGTGGGAATAGTAAATACCTCCTTCCCCCGAAAGTCCAACACTTTCTGTACTGTTGCTTAGGTTGGAGTCTGAATATTTAATTTGAACCCTGCAAAGTCTAACATATTTTGTAAAGTTATTTAGATTGTAGTAGTGATATTATTTTTTTATTTTTTTTTATTTTGTTTGAATAGAATTTTAATGCTCTGGTTATTCATTTTTTGTTACTTTGGAGAGTAGTAAATATTTTCCTTTGTATTAGAGTTGTATTTATTTATTATCTGTTTGTATGATATCATTTATATTATTTTTTATTAGAATTTCGTTTTCTTTATTTTGTAACATATTTTTGTGAGGTGTAATTTTAAAAATAATTTTACGGTTGATTTTATTTTTGTACGTATACATATATTTTTTAATGTTTAAGTAATATTATTTTGCAAAACTTTATGTATTGTATTATATAGTTGCATTTTTATAATGTTTTGAAAATTAGGGGCCTATTACGACACCGTCTCGGAACTGTGACCGACCGACCTCCAGTCGGCGGTCCCAACTGACCTCCCTATTAGGATGTGAACACTGTTCGGTCACATTCCGACATTTCCCTATGGGAGCATGTATTACGTCTGTAAAACGGCTGTAGTACATGCTCCCAAAGGGAAATGGGAGGTGGTGTTAATCCCTGCACCCCATGAGGTGCCTGCCACGGGGTGCTGGGATTAACAGGGGGGTACCATAGGTGTCCCCTCGGCCCCCAACCAGGAGCTGCGCACACAAGGAGGCCCTGGTAGGGGCCCACAAACATGGTTTCCGACAGGGTTTCCATGTCGGAAAGGCCGGAATGGAAACCCTGCCGGAAACCATGCATCATAATCCCAAGGGCGGAAAGACCGCCCTTTGGGATTACGGGCTGACCTCTAACTGGCTGACGGGCTCCTTGAGCATGTCGGAAGCCAGCCGTAATGACAGGGCGGTTTAGTTTCTGGCCACCAGCATTGTAATGTGACGCTCGGAAACAAACCGAGATGTGGCCTGGAAAGGCTCCGACCATCGGCTGGAGCCTTTCTGGGCCGCTTTGTAATCGGGCCCTTAGTGTTTTCTCATAACTTTGAAGTATTATTAGATTTTTATTTTATTACCTGTTTATTTAATCATTTCATTTGTTTACATATAAGGTTTATTATTTAGATTTATTTTAAAGTTTTACATTCATTTTACTTTTTAGGTTATAAAAATGTATTTATATGTTTTCTACTATAAATATATATATAAATATATATATGTTTTAATATACATTTCTAAAGTGAATATAATGTTAAATATTTTAAATTCCATATGCTTACCTCTGTAATTATGATATTTTGGGCCACTATATTTTTGTAGACTAAGGGGCCGATTCCGATTCGGGCCGGAAATCTCTCCGACCGAGCCGGACCCGGAGAGAATTCCGACCGAATCGGACCCTAGCAGTCCGACCGAACGAGTACGATGCGCACGCATGCTATTGGACTCGAGTCGGTCGGACTCCCATTGAAGTCAATGGGAGCCTGTCGTACAACGCGTACGCGGGCTCCCATTGACTCAATGGGTACGAGGCGCACAAAGGGCGCGGCGTACATGCACAGGTAGGGGGGACCGGGTCCCCCCTGTGTGCGACTCGCGCGCCTACGCGTACAGGGGGGTCCGACGCGGACCCCCAAAGCCCGGCTCCGACAGCTTTTTCGAGCCGGACGGCGCGAGTCGGTCGGACTGCTCGCGGCGCGCATCGTACTTACCCGGCCGGGAAACGTCTCCATAGTGCGGTGCGAGTCGTGTCCATGCGAGTCGGTCGGAGCGTGTTGAAGCCGCGTTCGAGTCGGTCGGCGATTTCGCGGGTGCTTGCATCGTACTCGCTCGGCAGGACCCGCGTACGATTCGGTCGGGAAACAGGGCTCCGAATCGGATCCAGTGAATCCGTATCCGATTCGGAGCACTACCGGCCGAGATCGGAATCGGCCCCAATATGTTTGTACTTTACACAGTAAGTAGTTACCATCAATATTTGAATCCTAGATAATTAGTATCGCAATATTTTTACTGTCAATATTATGTTGTACAACCATCAGTGGTAGCTTCATGCATTAGTGGTAGAAGTTGTATCTTTAATTGTTGTGAAAAATAGCTTGAAACAATAAAAATAAAATGTTGTGTTCCAGCTGGTGCTAGCAGCGTGCACAGTGTAATTTACTGCTGATAAATAAAAAATGACACCTGCAGCTTTTGTTGCTAACAAATTCAAATTGAGTTATCACCAATATAAATCTGTTTGTATTGGTTGCATAACAGAATATTGCGGAAAACAATGTCATACTCCAGAAATATCGCCCACAAATATTGATTACTTTAATATTGCAATCCTATACTTAAAACAATGACAATAATATTGACTATGAAAATATTGCCACTAAAAATATCCAAAATACCCCAAAAAAGTAAACAAAGGCCCTATTTACGGTGCCGGTCAGACGAGCGTCCTACCTGCATCGTTGCAGTAAAGGGACTGGCCGACAAGTAGTCGGCAGTCGTGACAGCCAAATAAGGATCCGACCACAGTGTGGGTGGTCGAAAACATGCCTCTTTGCATTGAGGCTTGTGCTGCGGCCTGGAAAAGGGCTGCAACACAAGCCCCAATGGCAAAAAGGCATGTTTTTAAAATCCCTGCACTCTGTGGCAGGCACCTCAAGGTGCCTGCCACATGGGGAATGGATGTTTTTTGGTGGCACCTGTGGTTCCCCCCTGGCCCCATAGCGGAGGCCACGGAGGGACATGGTCCCTGCTAGGGGCCTCCAAAGTCCATTTCGGACAGCCTTTCAATGGCGGTCGGACCGCCATTGAAAGGCCATCGGAAAGTGCCATTGTAATCCCTAAAATAACAATTGATGGACAGAATGCAGAACAATGTCATACCTTCACCCCAGTACAAAAATCTGGGCCCAAATCCATCGTTCTTTTGCTCACCACGCCACCCCAGCTTGGACCCAGCCCCATGCAAATCAGTCTTGACCCTGCGCTCAATGGGAACAGTCCAGCCCGAACTGCCAGGCCAGGTACTCCCTGGACTGGAAACAAGCATCCTAAGACCGGCCTCAGGCTTTCAGCCCTCATCAGCCAGGCTAGCCTGACTCCAGTGGCACGGAGAGCACGGGACCCACGTCTGGGCATACCCGTCCCACTCGGGGCGACAAATGCAAAAACAACAATTGATGGACAGAATGCAGAACAATGTCATACATTCACCCCAGTACAAAAATCCGGGCCCAAATCCATCGTTCTTTTGCTCACCACGCCACCCCAGCTTGGACCCAGCCCCATGCAAATCAGTCTTGACCCTGCACCCAATGGGAACAGTCCAGCCCGAACTGGCAGCCCAGGTACTCCCTGGACCGGAAACAAGCATCCTAGGACCGGCCTCAGGCTTTCAGCCCTCATCAGCCAGGATAGCCTGACTCCAGTGGCACGGAGAGCACGGGACCCATGTCTGGGCATACCCGTCCCACTCGGGCGACAAATGCAAAAACAACAATTGATGGACAGAATGCAGAACAATGTCATACATTCACCCCAGTACAAAAATCTGGGCCCAAATCCATCGTTCTTTTGCTCACCACCCCACCCCAGCTTGGACCCAGCCCCATGCAAATCAGTCTTGACCCTGCGCCCAATGGGAACAGTCCAGCCCAAACTGCTGATGAGGGCTGAAAGCCCGAAACCGGTCCTAGGATGTTTGTTTCCAGTCCAGGGAGGACCTGACCTGGCAGTTCGGGCTGGACTGTTCCCATTGGGCGCAGGGTCAAGACTGATTTGCATATGGCTGGGTCCAAACTGGAATGGCATGGTGAGCAAAAAAACAATGGATTTAGGCCCAGATCTTTGTACTGGGGTGAATGTATGACATTGTTCTGCATTCTGTCCATCAATTGTTGTTTTTGCATTTGTCACCCCGAGTGGGACGGGTATGCCCAGACTAGGGTCCCGTGCTCTCCATGCCACTGGAGTCAAGCTATCCTGGCTGATGAGGGCTGAAAGCCCGAAACTGGTCCTAGGATGTTTGTTTCCAGTCCAGGGAGGAACAGGCCTGGCAGTTCGGGCTAGACTGTTCCCATTGGGCGCAGGGTCAAGACTGATTTGCATATGGCTGGGTCCAAACTGGAATGGCATGGTGAGCAAAAAATCGATGGATTTAGGCCCAGATCTTTGTACTGGGGTGAATGTATGACATTGTTCTGCATTCTGTCCATCAATTGTTGTTTTTGCAATTGTAATCCCTAAGGCAGTGCCCGAGGAGGCACCTCACTCATTGTAGGGATTACATTCCGATTGCAGGGCCGACGGGCTCCTTGAGCCCATTGGAAGCGCAGCGGTTGGTCCCTCATCCATGTGGTTGTACCGATTGCATTGTAATGCGGCGGTCTGACCGCTGCTCTATATTTCGGTGCCGTCGGTGTCGGTTCCACCGACATCCTAATGAGGCCCTAAATAGCACCACCACAATAAAACATACTAAACATTACTAAAATATCAAGAATAAAATATTGATGACCAAAATATTGCCATTCCAACACTTAAAAGAAATTAAACTAACCACCTAAAGAACCATAAATAAATAAAATAATGACAAATTATTTTCAGCACTCTAAACAAATAAAAAAAATATAATTCAACAACAAAAATTAAACATATATGAATATATTTATTTTTATAACTAACTTGATCTAAAAATAAATAAAATAAGCTATAGTGCATAAAAAATAGCTGCATAAATGAATTTTACTAGAAATACTACACACACACACACCTATAAAATATATATACAGTAACATTTATCAAATAAGTATATTTATAAATGTATCATAAAACTATTATAGAGCACGACCAAAGAAATGCTAATTAGCGTTCACCAAGTAGAGTTAATAAATGTTAAAAAAACCAAAGAAACCAACCAATGAAGAAAAACTTTTAAACAGTTAACCAATTACTACACTTTGGCAATTAAAGCACGGTATACAAAGGCCACACAAGGTTTGAGAAATTGTTTCACTAATAATATGCACTTCAAGAAGCTGAAACACTGCTGGATTGCTGAAAGACACCAGAAGTACAAAGACCACTCCTAAAAAATATATATATTTAAAGGTATTTTAAATAAATTATGTTTAAGCTAAACGTAATAAACAAAAACTACATATGCTTATTTTACCTAAATAATAAATATAATATAATTAATATACATTTCTTTTTTCATGGTTTCTAAGCACAGATAAAAAATATGCATCCAACCTGAAAAGAAAACATCACTGAAAATAAAAACAGATTCATATTTCAAAATCAAACAGCACAACTGCAAATCAAAAGTAAGTGAAATGTAAAAAATAAAAGAACCTAATTCACTGACAACTTCCCTTTTAACAGTAATATAAACAATAGGTAAACGTCTAATTCATGAGTATTAAAATAGGTTTTATTAATGCATGAATAATTAAACAGTAAAACATGCAATTATTAATAATTTGTTAAAATTAAAATATTGAATAGCCCACAGACAAAACATCTAACAGTCACATACACAAGATCTTAGAAAAGAAAATTATTTCTAGACCACATGGGATACACGTACAACAAAGCAAGTACAAGCAGTGAAAGAACACACTGGAAATTAACAAAACATTTACATTTTATGGAGAGCAACTACAGAAATTAAAATTGTTGAAAATGCTAGACAGCATAACTATCCCCCAACCTAATAGATATTGAAGTAGAAATGTACTGCAAGAACTCAGGGAAACTAGGAGTAGCTCCCAAGAGCCAAATGACTCAATTATAAAATAATTTAATCCTCACAAATCCTGAATATACTACTGGCCATCTGCCTTCTGCCTGCAATTCCCAATTTTAAAAGACTTATAACCAGGACTAGAACAGTAAGCAGAGAAACACCCCTGCTCCAAAAAGATTCAAGGGAATAAAAATCCACAAAAAAACTAGCCTTAACACACCCAAATTATAATTTCCCTTTATATGACAATGTTAACAATGAGAAAAAAATCATAATACATACTGGCAACTTACTAAACTTTACCCAGAGAAACATGTGATGGATGGATGGCATATTCAAATTATACCTTCCACCATTCACACAAAATGCAATCCATAGAGAATACAAAGACACCAACATCCCCGTTAGGCTACCCACCTTTACTCAATGAACAAAGTGCAACATGCCAAGAACAAAATAAAATCTCAAACCAATAATTATAACCCTCAAAAAATAATTATCGATTTCGAGCAATCAGTGATTTCTACAATTTAAAAAATATATCTACAAACAGTCATTCAAGGCTGTTACTACCACATTAGTAGAAGTATCAGTAGACAGTAGCAAAAATTAGCTCTAATCAGCCCTTAGGGGTTTATTATGAGTTTGGCGGTCTCGAGGCCGCCGAACCCGTGGTGGCAGTCCGACTGCCATAACCTAGGCGGTCCAACCACCTGATTATGAGTCTGGTGGTCAGACAGCCACTAGCCTGCCATAACACCACTTGCACCGCTAGGATCCTGGATCCCGCGGTGCTGGCAGCATGCAGAGTCGGGAGGAATGGAGGCGGTGTCAAGCCCAGCACTGCCGTCCATATTATGACTTGCCTGTCCGCAAGCCTTTTTAATGGTGGTGAAACTGCCATGAAAAAATTTGCAGAAAGTAAAGGAGGGAGCCCCAAACAGGGCATCTGGCATGAGGGCACATATTGTGCCCCCCTTGCAATTGTACTTTAGTTTGTGCAATGTGTGCCATGCACAACATAGTTCATGATATGCATTGCACAGGTGTGCAGATGGTGCTTCACTGCAGTGGCATCTGCTGCGGCTTCACTTAATGGCCAAGCCATGCCGCCGCAGTGGGAACGCTGGCCCGGCGGCCACTCATAATGCGGCAGTCTAAAGACCACCAGCATTGCCGTGTTGCGGGGTATGCAACTTCAGTGGTCCAGCGGTTGGACCAACGAAGTCGTAATAAGCCCCTAAGTTTGGAATACTTCACAAATGTTGAATTTGCCCATGAAATAAAACAAATTGGTGCAGCATATGTCCCTGAAACAGAAGTAACAAAGCATTGCAACCTATTAATAGAATCAGCTGACTATCAAACACATGAACAAAAATTAACTACCCTAATGGACTACTTTGCAGATACTTGGGTTGGCAGACTGCACCCTTCTGGACACAAACGCCGACCTAAGTATCACATACCATGGTAGAACATTTATGATAGTACCATGGCACAAAAGGCAAAAAGTATTAAAAAAAATATGTTCCTGTTTATCACACATAAAGAATTGATCAAAGTAAGAAAGGAATCTTCAAAAGAACCAATGCTTCCATCGTTATTTCCGGTGCTGCAGCAGTGTGTTCTCAGCTCAAGAGCACTTCAGTGTGTAACTTATGAAAGATTCTGTATAATGACCTGGTGTACAGGCTTGCTGTGCACTCTCCTAAGGAATTATTCCAACAAAATATCACGTTCAACATTGAAGCCCTTCTTTAAATACACATGTTTAATAGTGCCATTCAGAAAAATGTTTTGCAACCAAAAATGTAAAATCTATGGATATTTTGAAAAATGCAGGACAGTTAATTCACATTACTGTAGAAACTTCTCATTGAATCTTAATCATGATTATAAGTGATTTGATGCTCCACTTCGATGCATATTATTGATCAATGTGCCTTTCTTCAGGGAAAAAGGAGCTGAAAACAAATTATAAAACAACACCATTCAAGGAAACTAAATCAGAGCAACTTCATTGTCCTGGACATACACCAAACTGAAGAAAGTAAAGTAATTATGTCTTTCAGCATATCCTAAGCCTGAAAGAAAACAGAGAAAACTACTAAAATTTACCACCAGCAAGTGTTGACTATCCTAAATAAAGTTGTACCTAAAAATGTGTCTTTCATTGCTGCTCAATACAGTCACAACTCAATGTTTGGATTGTGTGAAAAAAAAAACAAAGTGTGTAAACATAAGCCAGAATCTCACTGCAAGTGAATATACCCATTTTCATTACACCATGAACAGAGAGTGCACTCAAAATGTGCTATGGTGAAACTGTACACAGATCCCAACGTCTTGGAAATTAAATCGTAAACCACCACCAAAAGCTAACTCCATTCCAGTTAAGAACATGAATACAGAGACGAGAGCTAGAACATAACCACCAGCCAAAGTCTGACTACATGTGAGTCACATACTTTAACACTACCTAATACACCATTGGCGAAACAGAAATGTGCTCTAGAACGGCAAACCACATGAGTGTTCAGTCTAAATACTCCAACCACGGGGGCGGTGCTGTAGCTCACCTCCATGACTTTAGGTGACTGCATGTACAAACTGACTGACATCATCATTCTTGACACTGATATACCAGCCATTATCTGACATGTAACAGTGTGACATGGCGCCTGCGTGCGCCAGATCCGTGCGACGCATTTACCTAACAATGCTTGTTGTAATCACGGGCTGATGCATACTGAATAGGTGGAATATTTAAACAGGACATTCTTGTCCCTTACACAACTGTGAAAATAAAAAACAGAAAAGAGACCTGTTTATAAACAGAAGTGATCAAAAGGATGCAGAGTACTGTGGGTTACATAGTAAAGAACACATACCAAAAACAGGACATTCATCATTATTCCAAACAAGTGGGTCTATGGTTATCCTGCCACATTACCTTTTTATATGAAACAGGTCATTTCAAGTCTGTCATTCAAACCACAGTGTTGTAATGTATTCAACAGTTTCATCCAGTGAACTTCTCTCTGCAACAACCTACTGTTATTATCAATCTCTTCATTCAATCTGATGACCGCCAAGATTTGAAACTGCAACTGGCTAACATTATGCTTGAATTCCTGTCAATGCATGGCTTCACTCGATTTTAATTTATAATGAACGTTACTTTCATAGTCAGTTATTCTCACTTTGATTTTGTGAGTTGTTTTGCATATGTACATTAGGCCACACGGACACTTCAGGTAGTGTATACGATTGCTCATTTCATAATTAAATGTTTGTTTCAAAATGTTGTTATATCCACACTGAGGGTGAATTAAGGAGTTGCCCACAATGACAGTGTTGCAGTGAGTGCAATTTCCACATTTTAGTGTGCCCTTTCAAACTTTGTTGTATGACCAGGCGCTTGAAGCCTTCACAATCTCTTTCAGATTCTTGATTCACACTGATGCCTAAAATTCATTGCAGTGGAGCGTCAGATCGCTTATGATCATAATTAGAAATTTACAGCTAAGTTTCTACAGTTATGTGAATTAACTGTCCTGCATTTTTTTAAATATCCACAAATTGAAAAATTTCAGTTGGAATTTTTTTTCCTGACTTCTACTATTAAACATGTGTATTTAAAGTAGAACTCGGATATTGAAAGTATTATTTTGTTGGGCTAGGTCGTTATGTAGCAACTTTAATAAGTGATAACAGACAAAAAGCAATAACGCAGTGGAAGGGTGGTATAATTTGTTCCATGGAAACCTTGTATAAAGCCACCCTAAGCTATACCAGTTTTTAAAAATTTACAAAATAAGAACAAAGGGGCTCATTACGATGATGGCCCAGCGGCGGCGATCGTTCCGCCATCAAACTGAGATTTACCCACCGCCATAAGGGGCTGATTACGGCCATCGTAGCAGTGTTTGGAACCGACCGCACCGCTGCGGTCTGATTCCGCACCGTTAACATTGCAGCGGTGGCTGCTGACAGCAGCACCGCCGCGATGTCTAAAAGAGCATGTTGTGCATTTCACTGCACTACGTGGCAGGAACTACACTGTGCCTGCCACATGGTGCAGTGAAATGCAGGGGGGTACCATGGGTACTCCCAGTGCACCCACACCTCCCCCCAACACAAGGGGGGCCCGCAACGGGCCCCCAAACACAATCCCCGCCAGCGTTTCCATGGCGGCATCGGCGCCATGGAAAGGCCTCCTAAAACCCACATCCTAATATGGCGGGTGGTGCCTGCTATGCACCGCCACCATATTAGTGGCCCTGCTCCGCCCGCCAGGCAATCGGTGCGATTGCCACCAGCGGAAAAGCGGCGGACGGACTTTCCGTCTGCCGCGATACCCACCGCCATCCTAATATGGCGGTGGGTAAATCTCAGTTTGACGGCGGAACGATTGCCACCGCCGGCCCGGCGGTGGCGATCGTTCCGCCATCGTAATGAGCCCCTAAGAATGGAACAATCACTAACCCAACTAAAACATAAATGCTCAGAATAAACCACAGAAATGCACAACATTTTCAATGTAAAGTGCAACTCTTTGGGAACAATCAAGGCCTTCCATACCTAGACCCGATAGCAAGAACCCTACTCTTAACAAAATAATAAAAACACCAAAAAGAACCCTAACAAAACCTTTAAACAAAAAAATATTTTCTTTAATTAATAATATTATTTTAATGTTTTTACTATTCAGAATCAAATTTTAAATAAACATATAGGGCATTATTATGACTTTGGGGATCTCGGAGCGGGGCCACCACGTCACCACCCCGAGACTGCCAAAGCAATAAAAAACTGAGTACGACTTTTAAAGTCTCTGGCGGGCAGTTTTTTAGTCCCACTGTGGTGCCTTTCAAAAAGGCACTGCAATGGGAGCGTCAAAGGCAGTTCCTGCAGGGCATGGACTGTCAAGTCCATGCCCTGCAGGAACTGGAGGTGCATGCAGACAGGGAAGCACAACATGCGTCCACCTGCATGCACCCCATGGCGCAGAGACACGCCCCCTTTGTTTCCTCACCGCTACACTCTTCATGGTGGTCGCACCGCCATGAAAAGTGTGGCAGTGAGGAAACTTGTAATGTGCTTGGCGGGACCGTTGCAGCCCCCGCCAACCATATTGCAGCCTCAAGACCGCCGCACACCGCCAGGGATCTCTGATCCCTGGTGGTTGCAGCAATGCCAATGCGTCTGACCTACCCATTTGTAATGGGACGGTCGGACCGCTACGGCGGTCCGATGGTCATGGTAAGGCCCATAGAATTATCCAACAAAATTGAATAGTAAAAATTACTGAAATAAAACTTGATAAATAAATATACAAAAAATAAATCACATAACAAATTTCTAAACCAAAATACTAAATACAAAATGCAGTATACAATAAACAGAGCATAAAAAACAGCATTACCAATAAATAACAACACAATACTGTTTTATACCCGACCCTTTAAATACTAAAAAACTATGACTAACAATTTCATAGCTGAAGAGATGAAAGATAAAAATAATACAAAAATTCAAATTAAAAAGTGAAAAATAAAATTCCAAACAAGTTAATGGAAACCATCCAAACCCAAAACATTTGAACTGAGAAAAAAGTCCAGAAAATCACAAAAACATGAAAGATGAAAATTAAAAATGCCATTGGTTAAAAACATAACAATAACTTATTTCCTTGAGAATAATCCATAAAATGACATATCCGACAACCCAAATGAAACAATGTAAAAGAAAGACAAAGCACCCACTGGCATAACACATAAACCTATAAACATAAAAATACAATATACAATTAAAAAAGTAGATAGAATAAATACATAACCTAGAAAAACAATAAACCTATACCTACAAAATAATGAGGTCGATTGCACTTGACTACCACACCTACAACACAATTCTAACACTAAGGGCCCGATTCCGATCTCGCTCGGAAAGCCCTAAGGCCGACTCGCGCCCGTAGAGCTTTCCGAGCGACTTGGGCTCCTGGGCTCTGAGTAACAGAGTACGATGCGCTGCAGCGCTGACGGACTCGGGTCGCTCGGAGCCCCATTGAAGTCTATGGGAGCCTGGTGTACGTTGCGTACATAGGCTCCCAAAGACAATAAATGCACGTCTCGGACAAGGGCGCCCCCTGTCGCGGGGATTCCTCGGTCCCGCCTGCACCGTGCATGCATGTGTAGGGGGGACCCTTGGGTCCCCCCCAGTGATCGAGTCGTAGGGGCCTGGTTGAAGGAGGGCCCGCTACGGACCCCCGTAGTCCGCTTCCCGGAGCTTTTTCGAGTCGGAGGCTCCGACTCGATCCAGCTGCTCGGCGCGCGCATCGTACTTGGTCGTACGTGTCGGCCATGGCGGAGTCATCCGGAGGGGATCGCTGACGCGTACGAGTCGCTCGGAGCGCGAGGCGATTATCGCATCGTACTTGCTTGCTCGTACAGCTGTACGAGTCACCCCGAAATCACACGTACGACTCAGACTGCCATCAGGAGCGCTTCCGAGCGAGATCGGAATCGGGCCCTAAACAAACAAAATAATAAAAACCATTAACCTAAACTGACTACACTAATCTTATATACCCCACACAACTTTTAAACTCCAAAAATGTACACACAAAATTTTACCTTAACCGGAGAACATGAACAGGAGACAGCATCTGAAGGGATCCAGGTACAGCCCAAAATAACGAAGCTAGGCTACAAAACCGATGCAGCAGCATAACAATTGCTAAAAAATAAACATAAATACATATAAAAATGTTAACAAATATTTAAAAAATTTAATTGTATCAAACTTTTTAAAATATATTAAATAGAAGTATAAAATATTAAATACATTGCAGTACTTTTTAATTTGCATGCATGCATGCATGCAAAACTATTCTATATGTGAAAAAGTTAGATAAAATATATTTACGTTAAAAATTAAAAATGTAAAATGTTTAACGTTAAAAATCTGTAAAAAGATACAAAACAAATATATGTTTAAAGAATGTTATGTTGATTAATAAAGTATGTACATGAGATATAAGGTTAAAATATATAGCGATAAATGTTAAAATATAAATAAATACAAAATATGTTAAAAAAAACCACAAGAATTAAAGAATTGCATCTTACTAAAATGAGTGAATATAGTGAATAATACTTAGGCCATAATTATGATGCCAGTCGGACGAGGGTAAGACCGGCATCGTGTCGGAATGGAAACCGACTGACTAGTAGTCGGCGGTTCCATCCGACGAATTTGGGTGCGACCGCCCATGAGGCGATCGTAAACATCCATTTTCCTAATGCGGCTTGTGCAGAGGGCGGAAAAGGGCCTCTGCACAACCAGCAAAAGGAAAACCACATAGTGCCCGTCACATGGTGAATGGATTTTTGGGGGCACCCCAGGTGTCCCCCAGGCTTCTTAGTGGAGGCTGCGGAGGGAGGGGGGTCCTGCTAGGGGCCCCCAAAGTCCATTTTTATCTGCCTTTTTTATGGCCGCTGGACCGCCTTAGATAGGCAGACCAAAAGGGACATCACATTCCCTACGGCGGTGCCTTGAGCCCGTCAGAACAGCAGCGGTCGGTCCCTCCGCATGCTGCCTTCGACTGCCGCATCATAATGCGGCGGGCGGAACGCAGGGGCAGATGTCGGTCAGATCGCAACCAACAGGCCGTCAGTTGTGATCCGACCGACATCGTTATCAGCCGCTTAATCAGACAAACACAGGGTGTCATTCTTGAATTTTCCTTTGATAACCTAAAATTTAAAGCAAATAATGTTATTATCAATTGACTATTGGCATATAAAAACTACTTTCACTTACACAACTACAAACAACAAAAAGACCAATTATTAAAAATCGTTACTTCTACCTAACTAAAAACAAACATACTGAAGCAAGTGTTCAACTTAAAAACAGTAAATAAAACACTGCAACTCCAACCTAAAAAACACTGTTCAAAATTGTAAATATATAGATGTACATTTACTATCCCACTTCAATCTAAGCCACATCAGGGAAAATATTGGACTTTGAGGAGGTAGATTTTCTATTTCCACTCCAATATAAGCCACATTGGGGAATGTGTTGGACTTTGAGGGGGCAGATTTACTATTCACACTCTAATCTAGGCAAAATTGAGGAAAATAATGGACCTTGAATGGAGTAGATTTACTAATCCCCCTCCAGTATAAGCCACATTTTTGAAAGCATTGGATTTTGAGGGTAATACAATTAGTATTTCCACTCCCATATAAAGCACATTAAGGAAACCAATGGACTTTAAGGGGGCAAATTTACTATTCCCACTCTAATCTAAGCTTCACTGGGGAAAGAGTTGGGCCTTGAGAGGGGTAAATGTACTATTCCCAGCCCACTTAACTTATAGTAAGGAAAACGTTAGATTTTGATGGGCGTCTATTTAAAATTCCCACTCGAATCTAAGCTACATTGGGGAAAGGATTGTACTTTGAGAGTAATAGATTTACTATTCACACTAGAACCAAAGCTGCATTGAGAAAAGCATTGGACTTTAAGATAGCAATAATTACTATTCCCACTCCAATTTAAGCCACACTTGAGTAAGCATTAAACTTTGACGGGGGTAAATTAACTATTCCCAATCCAATATAAGCCACATTGGAGAGATCATTCAATTTTGAGGGGGTAGATTTACTATTCCCACTCCAATCTAAACAATATTGGAGAATGCAGAATTACCCTGAATTCTGCATGCAATACAGGTATTGTATAGCATCTCTACAGACATATTTAACATTTATATAGATTCATTGGTGCAAATATTATGAAAGCAATTAAACAGGAAACAAATTTGGTGGAACATTTGGGCATAAAAATGTCATTCTCCACTGATGACCTGAAATGTGTATGCCTCAACTATTGATTGTGAAAGACATAATTATACAACCTACAATATTAACTGTTAGCCTATTTGTTTGATTTTTAGAATATAAAAGTTATCATAATAGTCTTGTGATTCCGAAATATACTAGAACAAAAATAATATTCAATAAACAATATATGTAATGTAAAGTTTTGCTTGAAAATACATTTTCTGTATTTCAGTATGGTTCACCAGTAAACCTTCTGGTTTTCCTGCATTTTGCCTTTTATCTCCAAGAATTGTCACCCTTTCCATAGTTTAGGTCTTTGGTGGAAATATATTGTGTGCTTTCTTTTCAATGTTGCAGCCTATTTACTTATTACCTCTGTGTAGCAAAACTATTCTTTACAGTGTTGATGCTTTTAAAGCAATTTCTGGTTGTCTATCTGTATCATTAGGCAATTCATGTAAATGGAAAGAACATTTTTCTTGCCAAGTTTTCATAAAGTTACGGTACGATCAATACAGAGTTTAAACCATTCCTTTTTTGTACCAGGTGACTGAAGAATACCAACAGCATGCCACACCTTTTATTTGTTGGCTCTAAATTCTATTAATCTTTTACAGTTTGATATTCTGCTAATGATAGGGGCTTGCTGCATGAACTATTGTATGCCTGTGGGTATCACCTAGAGATGTAAAAACAATGCACGAATGCTTCTAAAAATGAATTCAGGGTTCCCAGAGCCAATATTTCCACATGAAGAACCACTTAACCAGGTAGCAATATCTTCCTAACTTATTCCACTCGACTACGTACTAGAAAGGAGTTTGAATGTGGGGTTGGCAGTCTACAAATTTTCAGAACTTCTAGAAAGCAGGAACTTTAAGAGATTCAGAAAACCTTTGCAGGTTTTTTTGCAAAATACAAAAATAACACACCCAATCTCCTTTTAACATATCCTTCACTCAGCAACATATGAAGCCTATTTGAAATAAATCCTCTTAGACTCAGCATTTAATTTTGGGCAGAATTTCATTAGCATTATATCCTTGCTGCCCGTGGAAAGATGGTGTTCTCTGGGTTAGCAGTTAAAACATTTGTACCGTGCATCTCGGCCATAAGCAGCTCTTAAATAAAGATTCAGTGACCGTAGCTAACTGTAACCATATAATTTAGTCACAGTAATAACATGTATGATTAATGGTGAGCCATTTGCACAAAGTTGTCCAACACTGATTGCATGACTTGTTTACAATTAGACTAATTGCATGTAAATTTATATAATGTTGCTCTGGTCACCATCTTTACAGCCCCTCAATAAACAGCATTGGACAACACTATATTAGAGTATGAACTCTAAACAAAAGTTATTATCATTTCATGTAGACTTCAATGCCATGATATCACATGTTTCAAGAGGTAATTATGTGGCAAATACATGAGAGTAGTAAATTATGGTAGGATGCCTGTGACTGAAAGAAAGTATGTTAGGCTTTTCAGTTCCTCTGTTGCAAGACATAGGCAACATGTGATATGTGGTATTGGATGCATAGTAAGGGCCCTATTTAGAGTTTGGCGGATGGAATACTCTATCACAAAAGTGGCGAATGTCTCGTCTTCCTTATTACAAGTCCATTATAGCTTGTGGAACTAGTCATACGGAGGATAGGATATCTGCAACATTTGGACAAAGTATCCTGTGGTTCACTGATAGAATATTGATGTAACAAACATCGATGTTCTAAATATCGAAAAAAAAAATTGACTGCAAAAATATCGACTCCCATACTTTAACAGGTAAGTACAAAAATATTGACTAAAAAATATTGAGGTAAAAAATATAGATGTAAAAATATCGATTTAAAAATATATATAAAATAAAATAATATATATTCAATATATTAAATATTAATATTATTTTTAACAAAATAAATTAAATGTAATATACATTTTAACTAAATATAACAAATAAACTTAATTTAAAAAAATATAAACACACAAACACAATAATTGATACATATATTTACTTAAAAATTATTTATACTTTAACAGGTAAGTACAAAAATATTGACTCAAAAATATTGAGGTAAAAAATATAGATGTAAAAATATCGATTTAAAAATATATATATATAAAATAATTTATATTAAATATATTAAATATTAATATTATTTTTAACAAAATAAATGAAATGTAATATACATTTTAACTAAATATAACAAATAAACTTAATTTAAAAAAATATAAACACACAAACATAATAATTTATACATATATTTACTTAAAAATAATTTAACTATTATCTTTATTTAATTTTAAACTTTAAAATCATACAAAAATAATATATATATATCTATAATAAATTACAACATTAAACTATAAAAAAAATTAAACTTACATTTCCCAATACAATAAGTGCAACAGTAGGGAAAGTGTTGGATAGTGAAGGGGTAAAAATTACTATTCCCACTCCAGTGAAAGCAACAGTAGGGAAAGTGTTGGATAGCGGAGGGGAAAAAATTACTATTCCCACTCCAAAAAGTGTAATAGTAGGGAAAGTGTTGGATAGCGGTGGGGTACAAATTACTATTCCCAATCCAAAGTGTGCAACAGTAGGGAAACTGTTGAATAGCGAAGGGATACAAATTACTATTCCCACTCCAGTGAGTGCAAAGTAGGGAAAATGTTGGATAGCGGAGGGTTAAAAATTACTATTCCCACTCCAAAGAGGGCAGCAGTAGGGAAAGTGTTGGATAGCGGAGGGGCAAAAATTACTATTCCCACTCTAATGAGTACAATAGTAGGGAAAGTATTGGATAGCGGAGGGGTAAAAATAACGATTCCCACTCCAAAGAATGCAACAGTAGAGAAAGTGTTGTATAGCGGAGGGGTAAAATGTACTATTCTCACTCCAGTGAATGCAACAGTAGGATAAGTGTTGGATAGCAGAGAGGTAAACAAATTTATTCCCACTCCAGTGAGTGCAACAGTAGGGAAAGTGTTGGACAGCGGAGGGGTAAAAATTACTATTTCCACTCCAGTGACTGCAACAGTAGGGAAAGTGCTGGATAGCGGAGAGGTAAAAATTACTATTCCCACTCCAGTGAGTGCAACATTAGGGAAAGTGTTGGATAGCAAAGAAACAAAAAATTTAAAAAATCATAAAAATAAATAAACAATATTTAAAAAATATAACATTTAATATATTAAACATATAAAAAGAACACATATTATAATATTAATTACATATAACAAAAATCTACAAATAACATATAAAATACATTAATAAATACACTTATAAACAATAATTATTTAAAAGTAGCAAATATTAACAAACAAAAAAACTATTTAAAACATAAATGTATTGTTTTGATTTCATACCCTATAACACCACACCAATAACAAAACACTTCAACATTTTTAATTATATTTATTTCCATAATTAACATAATAAATAATCAATTAACAAAATCTTATTAATAAAAAAAAAACCTTCATTCAGTACATAAGCTTTAACACTCTAATATCCACAACACACACCTAAATTAAACTATAAAATAATAAAACACAATTACATATTATTTTTTTAAAGAAAAATGATTACTATTAACTAATAATTAAATAACAAAATTTTATTTAATACCCACCCTTTACCCCTTTAAAAGTAAACACAACACACAAAAAATAAACATTTACCCTTAATAAATAACAAATGATTAACATTAATTACCAACTATATATTAATTAATTAAACACAAATTACTTCCCACCCTTTACTCCTATAAACACCACAACACAAACATAAAATTAATTACACAATTACCATAATTAATTACCAATTAATTAATTAAAATTAATTAACAACCAGTTATTAATTAATTAATAATAAATTACTTTACACATTTAACACTATAACATCTCAATTAAACAAATATTAATAAATAAAAAAATTAGTAATTTAAATATAATTAAATTACTTCCCACCCTATTCCCCTAAAAACCCACAACCTCCTACGGAACTAAAAATACAAAATTCAAATAAAAACAATTACGAAATTTAATATAATTAAATTACTTCCCACTCTATTCCCTATAAACCCACAACTCGCTACGGAACTAAAAACGCAAAATTCAAATAAAAAAATGAATACATGTAATATAGTTAAATTACTTCCCACCCTATTTCCCTATGAATCCACAACCAGCTACGGGACTAAAAGTGCAAAATTCAAATAAAAAGAAATGAATAACTACTAAAAATTTAACACATATAAGAAAAATACAAACAAATCTTATACAAAAAAACACACATCACATACATATAAAATATATACTTAAATACATAACAATAATAAAAAAAAGATATTTTTAGCAACTACATTTTTGCAAATGATATTAAACTCTTCGATATTTTTAAAATCGATATTACTTACCTTAAGTCGATATTCTTGACCACGATATTCTTGCTGTCGATATTTCTGACCCACGATATTGATGACTCGATATTTGTGCAACTCGATATGTTGTACTCAATAATCAGGGGCCGAATCCGATTCGGGCCGGAAAAAATACCAACCGACTTGGTACGGGATCATAGTCCGACCGACACGTACCGGCGTAGCCCGACCTGGGAAGTACGATGAAATGCATGTGAATCACGACCGACTCGTACGGAACTCAAACCGAACGACCGACCCGGACGGAAACTAGCTATCCGGCCGGTAAACCACGCGAATCGAACCGACCGACACGCACCAGGAATCAACCCGAACGAAACGTACCCGCGAACTCCGATCCGCGCAGTACGATGCAATGGGTGCAAAATCAGACCGATTCGCACGGAGCCCAAGCCGTACGACCGACACGCATACAAAACCCAGCCGAACAAACACAATACTCCGCGACCGACGCGTACGCCGCATATGAAACTGAGCTGAAACACAGCGGGAACGACTCGGAGAGGCGCGCACGAGATAACTGCAACGTCCTACTCGGTCAGAAGAACGACTCCTACATGCACAATAATCACAAATGAAAAAATACAAAAAAAGAGGGCCAAACAAGCAATGACAAAGCCAATAAATACAGGGGTGAAAAAAATGGAACAAGGACACACCCCCAACTCCACCTACATAAAGGCCACAAATCCCTACCATGATCCTTTGCAAATTCCACTGACCTGCCAGCACAGAACACCAGCAGACAGCAGACACACACACAGCTCACCCAACACAAAAGCCACACACCATTAGCACCTCAACAAATAGCACCCTCACACACACACAGCAAAACCTACACACACCCTCACCTTCACACACACACACATCAATCACCACCACCACCCATCACCATGCCCCTAAAGAAGAATCCAAAGTTCCTAGATAGTGAATTGGAAGTCATGGTAGACGAGATCCTGAGGGTAGAGCCACAGTTGTTTGGCACATTGGTTCAACAGACCCCCATGGCACAGAAAACCAAGATGTGGGCGAGGATCGTCGACAGGGTGAATGCACAATCACCATGTTGGCGCACAAAGGAAGACATCCAGAACAGGTGGTATGATGTGCGCAATAGGGTCAGGGACCTACTGAAGAAGGATTACCTCCTGAGCCAGCACACCGTCAGTGGCCCTCCTGCCAAACCAGTATACCTCAGGCCCTGGGAGGAGAAGGTGCGGGCCATCCTACCACCAGTGAGCGTATATGGACTAACAAACATCCCAGAGCCTGGTGAGTACACAACTAATATACACAATATTGTGTGCCAATACACACACATCACTGTCAAGGGGATAGTCAAACCATGCACCACTAGCAAATCAACAGCAACCAAAAGATAATCATCCCAAGAAGTGTATGTTAGTCAGATAAACACAATACATGCCATGTCATAGTGATATATAACTGTGTCATGACATGTACAAACCAATACCAAATAGAGCTAGGCAGTGGCACAAATCTAACCAACAAACACTGTCAGATATTTAGCCAACACTAGAACACCACCTCACAGGGAAGCTCACAGAAAGGAAGGAATCCTGTGTATGCTGGTGAAGTCAGTGTAGCCAAGAGCATGATGGGACTCGTAGTAACAGATAATGGGCAGCCTCACATTTGGACCATCAACACCACTCTGAACCATGCTCACAACACAGGGAGTGGAAAAGGACTGACAATGTGGCTGACACTGGGTACTGCAGTGGGGAGCACAAGGCCCTGCTGGGAACTGGGCACCAACAAACAACAGGACCACACTGTCAGCCATCTTGCCATTGCTGTCACACTCACACACAGTGAAGTCCACTCAAAAGGAAGGAAGTATGGGCATGCTGGGAAGGGGGGTGTAGGCAATAGCATGATGGGAGTTGTAGTCACAGATAATGCTCACCCACACAATTGGCCCATCAACACCACTCTGAACCAGGCTCACAACACAGGGAGTGGAAAAGGACTGACAATATGGCTGACACTGGGTACTGCTGTGGGGAGCACAAGGCCCTGCTGGGAACTGGGCACCAACAAACAACAGGACCACACTGTCAGCCATCTTGCCATTGCTGTCACACTCACACACAGTGAAGTCCACTCAAAAGGAAGGAAGTATGGGCATGCTGGGAAGGGGTGTGTAGGCAATAGCATGATGGGAGTTGGATTCACAGATACTGCTCACCCACACAATTGGCCCATCAACACCACTCTGAACCATGCTCATATCACAGGGAGTGGATAAGGACTGACAAGATGGCTGACACTGGGTACTGCTGTGGGGAGCACAAGGCCCTGCTGGGAACTGTGCACCAACAAACAGCAGAACACCACTGACTGACATCCTGAAAGCCAACTTGCACTCCCTGCAATGCAAGCACGTTGCATGGTGGGATATCTGGCTGGGTGGGAAGGAGGACTGACAGCACTGACCATAGTTACAAGCAGCTCTCCTCACACACACCCTCAACACAAACTCCACATAACCCACCTGGGAGAATGCAATGCCTCACACACCAAATGAAGATCCCACAAAGAACCACCACCCTGGGTAATGCTGTGTGAAGCACAGGGACACTCTTGGGACTTGTAGCCAAACAAAGGCAAGGACAACACTGTCAGCCTTCCTGTCAGCACAGGCACACTACCCCACAGGGAAGCAGAGTCAAAAGGAAGGAAGTACGGGCATGCTGGGAAGGGGGGTGTAGGCAATAGCATGATGGGAGTTGTAGTCACAGATATTGCTCACCCTCACAATTGGCCCATCAACACCACTCTGAACCATGCTCACATCACAGGGAGTGGATAAGGACTGACAAGATGGCTGACACTGGGTACTGCTGTGGGGAGCACAAGGCCCTGCTGGGAACTGTGCACCAACAAACAGCAGAACACCACTGCCTGACATCCTGAAAGCCAACTTGCACTCCCTGCAATGCAAGCATGTTGCATGGTGGGATATCTGGCTGGGTGGGAAGGAGGACTGACAGCACTGACCATAGTTCCAAGCAGCTCTCCTCACACACACCCTCAACACAAACTCCACATAACCCACCTGGGAGAATGCAATGCCTCACACACCAAATGAAGATCCCACAAAGAACCACCACCCTGGGTAATGCTGTGTGAAGCACAGGGACACTCTTGGGACTTGTAGCCAAACAAAGGCAAGGACAACACTGTCAGCCTTCCTGTCAGCACAGGCACACTACCCCACAGGGAAGCAGAGTCAAAAGGAAGGAAGTACGGGCATGCTGGGAAGGGGGTGTAGGCAATAGCATGATGGGAGTTGTAGTCACAGATATTGCTCACCCTCACAATTGGCCCATCAACACCACTCTGAACCATGCTCACATCACAGGGAGTGGATAAGGACTGACAAGATGGCTGACACTGGGTACTGCTGTGGGGAGCACAAGGCCCTGCTGGGAACTGTGCACCAACAAACAGCAGAACACCACTGCCTGACATCCTGAAAGCCAACTTGCACTCCCTGCAATGCAAGCACGTTGCATGGTGGGATATCTGGCTGGGTGGGAAGGAGGACTGACAGCACTGACCATAGTTACAAGCAGCTCTCCTCACACACACCCTCAACACAAACTCCACATAACCCACCTGGGAGAATGCAATGCCTCACACACCAAATGAAGATCCCACAAAGAACCACCACCCTGGGTAATGCTGTGTGAAGCACAGGGACACTCTTGGGACTTGTAGCCAAACAAAGGCAAGGACAACACTGTCAGCCTTCCTGTCAGCACAGGCACACTACCCCACAGGGAAGCAGAGTCAAAAGGAAGGAAGTACGGGCATGCTGGGAAGGGGGTGTAGGCAATAGCATGATGGGAGTTGTAGTCACAGATATTGCTCACCCTCACAATTGGCCCATCAACACCACTCTGAACCATGCTCACATCACAGGGAGTGGATAAGGACTGACAAGATGGCTGACACTGGGTACTGCTGTGGGGAGCACAAGGCCCTGCTGGGAACTGTGCACCAACAAACAGCAGAACACCACTGCCTGACATCCTGAAAGCCAACTTGCACTCCCTGCAATGCAAGCACGTTGCATGGTGGGATATCTGGCTGGGTGGGAAGGAGGACTGACAGCACTGACCATAGTTACAAGCAGCTCTCCTCACACACACCCTCAACACAAACTCCACATAACCCACCTGGGAGAATGCAATGCCTCACACACCAAATGAAGATCCCACAAAGAACCACCACCCTGGGTAATGCTGTGTGAAGCACAGGGACACTCTTGGGACTTGTAGCCAAACAAAGGCAAGGACAACACTGTCAGCCTTCCTGTCAGCACAGGCACACTACCCCATAGGGAAGCAGAGTCAAAAGGAAGGAGGGCATGCTGGGAAGGGGGGTGTAGGCAATAGCATGATGGGAGTTGTAGTCACAATTGGCCCATCAACACCACTCTGAACCATGCTCACATCACAGGGAGTGGATAAGGACTGACAAGATGGCTGACACTGGGTACTGCTGTGGGGAGCACAAGGCCCTGCTGGGAACTGTGCACCAACAAACAACAGGACCACACTGTCAGCCATCTTGCCATTGCTGTCACACTCACACACAGTGAAGTCCACTCAAAAGGAAGGAAGTATGGGCATGCTGGGAAGGGGGTGTGGGCAATAGCATGATGGGAGTTGTAGTCACAGATATTGCTCACCCTCACAATTGGCCCATCAACACCACTCTGAACCATGCTCACATCACAGGGAGTGGATAAGGACTGACAAGATGGCTGACACTGGGTACTGCTGGGGGGAGCACAATGCCCTGCTGGGAACTGTGCACCAACAAACAGCAGAACACCACTGAATGACATCATGAGAGTCAACCTGAACCCACTGCAAGGGTGGCATGCTTCATGGTGGGATAGCTGGGCTAGGTGGAGAAGGATGGCCGGATGTCCACCAAATACAACCAATGCTGGCCATGCACACACCTCAACATTCACATTGAAATGCCCCAGGTATGCAGGACAATGTGCTACACCAATATCAACCTCTTACTGTGACACCTTAGGACAATGCAATGTACATGCCCGCATCCAGAGGTACAGTTACAACTGTCAGGTGTGTGAACCATTGATGCCTGTAGAAACATAACATACAATGTGTGTCTCTTCCAAATACAGGTGATGATGATGGGGACACAGCAGCAGGCGAGGAGGAGTCCCTGTCCCAGGCTCCGGGGGACACTGAGCTCACTGGTGTGGAACAGCCTCTGCCCTCCTCGGATGGCGAAGACCTACCTGGCACCTCCGGTGTGAGTCATCATGCAGCACCAGCAGGACCAACATCTGCACCCACTGCACCCACCCCTCCAACAACTGCCAACACACAGACCACCCCCGCCGACACGGACAGACCAAGGACCACCGATGATAACAGCACAGGGCCCCAGGCCCACCGTGGAGCAATGGACAACAACACCACTAACAACCCCCAAGGGGGCCTTGGGTCACCTGTGCGTGCCACCGCAGGTCCTGCACGTGTCGCCAGGGGTGGTGGGAGGGGTGGTAGACATAGGTCGCTGATTGCAGAGGGGTCTGGACTGCATGATGACCCACAACTGGCACGCATCGCTGATGCGTACCAGGATAGCACCGGAGAGGTCAGACAGGTAGTGGGGATCCTCAAGGACATCCAACAGCAGCAGGCTGCCCATCATGCCCGCTTGGACTCCCACATGTCCCGTGTGGAGACACACATGTCTCGCATGGAGTCCAAGTGGGACACATTGCAAGAACTCACAGCGGTGCATAGGGAAATATTGACATGCCTCCGCCAGATTAGCACCAACATGGCCACACCTCCCTGTGTGCCCACAACATCTGGTGCTGCAACAACTGACACCACCACAGGGAGGGAGGAGGACTCTGGCGGAGACTCCCCTGCACCGCAGCAGCCTGCACGTGAGGGTCCCCCCAAAGAAGAGGGTCGTCCGAGGAAGGAAAACTGAGAGGTTGATGGCCACGTACATCCCCCAGGAAGCCAACACCTGTTCCGGAAATTCTCCTTTGTGTGCAAACTTTTCACCCTGTCGAATGCAACACAACTCTCCCACATGACATGGGGAGTTCAAGTTGGACTAATGTATCATATGACTGTGGACTTCACTCAGGACATTTCTGCTACCAAGACTTCCAACTCATCTGGGAACTTTGGATCCCAATCCCAATGTACAGCACCCACCATCCTGTGCACTATACACACACACATTTCTGTAAATAAAATCACTAGTACACCATACTTGCCTCTGTTGTTATTCAAATGTGGATACTGTTATGGTGATAATGATCTGCTAAATTACACTGTGTATGCTAACTGCTACAGCAAGTACAACACCGTCATGTGAGTCATGGTGACGTGACACATATGAGGGAGACACACCACTAGGGCTACACAACACAGAGACACCAGGGCCATCGGACTCATCGCCTACAGTGATGTTGCCAGGAAATACTGTGGAATGCACAGACACCACACCTATTCAGAGTCTGTGTCAACTAGCCCACAGGTGCAGTAAGCAAATGTCAGTCAGATGTATGACCACAGATAACGCACATCCCAAAGTGAAGCACAGGTTTATTACACATTTGCAACATGTTGTTTCCACTACAAATGCAAGGTAATCCCACGTGGCAGTGGCCACACAGTCAACAAGTGCAGAAGATATGAAGTCCAGGGGTGTGTGGCACATCACCTGTAGGAAACTACTGCTGCCACCCTGAAAGCTGAATCATGGTGTCGGGGGATCCAAGTTGACCAAAGTACTCAGTAAGCACCCTGTGAAGGACAGACATGACACACAGTTAAAACCACTGAAGAACAGGACAGAACTGCAATACTCATGCCCAATACATGTCACAAGACAAGTACACAAAACCAAGTTAGCATGTTAAAACTGTTGGGGAGTACATACTACCTGTAAGGACACATTGCTGCATCCAGTCAAGTGGCACATGGCCACACTCAAACAGCACCAGAGCACCACCCACACATATCATGCAAACTCACATCATTCACATTACATCTCCCTGGATACTCACATTCAGCTGAAGAAGTTGGTGATGAGCTGTGTGTGGACATCACCATCATCATCATCATCATCACTGGCATCGTGGTCCAGGCCAGGATCCTCCACAGGTGGCGGACGTTGGTCATCGTCATCCAGGATGAGAGGCAACTCCTTCCGCAACTCCTTCCGCACTGCCAGGTTGTGTAGCATGCAGCAGACGATGACAATCTTGCACACCTTTGCTGGGGCATATGGGAGTGCCCCTCCTGTCTTGTCCAGGCAGCGGAAGCGGCTCTTCAGGAGACCAAAGGTCCGCTCAATCACTCTCCTGGTCCGACCATGTGCCTCATTGTAGCGCATCTGGGCTGGTGTCACAGGGTTCCTGAGGGGTGTCAGCAACCACGGAGTGTTGGGGTATCCGGAGTCACCTACGGACAGACAAGTGCACATTAGCTGAGTTGGAAGAGTGGGCGGTATACTACAGAGCAGAACACACACAATGGTACAAAGTCAGTACACACCGACAAGCCAGGCACGCTGATTCTGCATCTGTGCCATCATCCTCGGGATGCGACTACTCCTCATCACGTAGGCATCGTGTGCTGAACCAGGGAAACGGGCACACACATGTGTGATGCTCATATCTGCAAGACATACCACCAGAGCATTGATCGAATGGTAATGTTTCCGGTTCCGGTATGCCTGCTCATGTGCCTGTGGTGGTACCAAAGCCACATGTGTCCCATCAATGGAGCCAATGACATGTGGCATCCTCCCCAGGGCATAGAAGTCACTCTTGATGTCAGTGAGTTGTTGACGTGTAGGGAAATAGATGTACTGGTTCAGGCATCTCAACATTGCCTCCAAAACATCGCGTAGCACACGGCTGAACATAGTCTGTGACATCCCACCGGCAGTCGCCACAGTGTGTTGAAAGGTACCGGTGGCAAAGAAGTGTAGGGCTACCATTACTTTCACCTTGGGGGTCAGCGCCGTAGGGTACGGCCGGCCAGGTTGCAAATGTGGTGCCAAGCGCACTGCCAAATCCTCAATCAGCTGCCTGGTGAAGCGGTACCGTCGGATGCTGTCACGTTCCACCATCGTTGCCAAGTCAGGGAATGGTCTATGGACAGCTGGAGCCCTGCAGTGCATAGGTTGAGAAAAGAAAGATTGTCAGTCACCCCACATATGTGCCATTCACCATACTCAATTTCACATGATACATCATTACGAGACACAAGTACTTGATGTGTGTGCCGTTCTGTTCGGACATAACTCGCACCTACATGGCCATCATCTAACTTCTCAGTAGAACATGTGTGGACAACAGGTTCCAGGTTGTGCTATGGGAAACCATTAGGCTGTGTCACAGTACCCATTTACTGCTGTCACGTTCCACACACACACCACAGTGACATGTCTGGACAGATGCGCCACAGGCATCACAGCTCATTGACAGGTAGATTCCCAGTGACCCTGTCTTGCCACATGGACACTGGCATGACATGGCGTATCATGTACACGTCAGAAAAACAAACATGACTCCCACAGGTAGTGGCCCCTGTCGCCTACGCAGGACAGACATGGACGCCAGTGACAGCACAACATCAAAGTCCATGCACAAACAACGTTGATGTGGAGACTGTCTCCCATCGTGCACATGGAATCAGAGACATCGGAAACACAACATGCACACAGACTGTGGAGGGACATCACTATTGTGGCAATGGGTCACCCTGTGACGTACATGCCTTCCCCCATGGGACCCTGGGGGTATGTGACATGTCACACACATACACAACCTGGAAATGTGACCATGCCACATGCTCCGAAATGAACTGTTGCACATCACAGTGGTCATGTGCACAACACACAAGGACCCTGTCCCCATTAACACATGCACAGCCTGGGTGTGGCTGCCCACAAGTGCCACCACAGAAACCACATGTTAACCCCCATACACAGAAAAGGTAATGCAGCCTTACATGCCTTAGGAAACAGTGTGGACTGGGTGTGGTGTTGTAGGTGTGCCCCTGGGTCTCTGGCAGGTATATGTGGCTGGCATACGTTCACCAGTGACAAGCATGGTGACATATGCGACTGACCTGTACAGGTACGCGTTGTACAGCAATGGCCCGATCGGTGTGCCCGGCCGGCCCATTGCATCTGTTTGTGAGCGAGTGCAGCGTTGTACAGCAATGGACCGATCGGTGTGCCCGGCCGGCCCATTGCATCTGTTGTGAGCGGGTACAGCGTTGTACAGCAATGGACCGATCGGTGTGCCCGGCCGGCCCATTGCATCTGTTGTGAGCGGGTACGCGTTGTATCCCGAAATACGCGTTGTACAGCAATGGACCGATCGGTGTGCCCGGCAGGCCCATTGCATCTGTTTGTGAGCGGGTACGCGTTGTACAGCAATGGACCGATCGGTGTGCCCGGCCGGCCCATTGCATCTGTTGTGAGCGGGTACGCGTTGTATCCCGAAATACGCGTTGTACAGCAATGGACCGATCGGTGTGCCCGGCCGGCCCATTGCATCTGTTGTGAGCGCGGTACGCAGCGTTGTACAGCAATGGACCGATCGGTGTGGCCGGCCGGCCCATTGCATCTGTTGTGAGCGGGTACGCGTTGTACAGCAATGGACCGATCGGTGTGCCCGGCCGGCCCATTGCATCTGTTTGTGGCGAGTACGCGTTGTACAGCAATGGACCGATCGGTGTACCCGGCCAGCCCATTGCATCTGTTGTGAGCGAGTGCAGCGTTGTATCCCGAAATACGCGTTGTACAGCAATGGACAGATCGGTGTGCCCGGCCGGCCCATTGCATCTGTTGTGAGCGGGTACGCGTTGTACAGCAATGGACCGATCGGTGTGCCCGGCCGGCCCATTGCATCTGTTGTGGCGAGTGCAGCGTTGTATCCCGAATCGCGTTGTACAGCAATGGACCGATCGGTGTGCCCGGCCGGCCCATTGCATCTGTTTGTGGCGGAGTGCAGCGTTGTACAGCAATGGACCGATCGGTGTGCCCGGCCGGCCCATTGCATCTGTTGTGGCGAGTGCGCGTTGTATCCCGAATACTGCGCTGTACAGCAATGGACCGATCGGTGTGCCCGGCCGGCCCATTGCATCTGTTGTGAGCGGGTGCAGCGTTGTACAGCAATGGACCGATCGGTGTGCCCGGCCGGCCCATTGCATCTGTTGTGGCGAGTGCGCGTTGTATCCCGAAATCGCGTTGTACAGCAATGGACCGATCGGTGTGCCCGGCCGGCCCATTGCATCTGTTGTGGCGGATGCAGCGTTGTACAGCAATGGACCGATCGGTGTGCCCGGCCGGCCCATTGCATCTGTTTGTGAGCGGTTACGCGTTGTACAGCAATGGACCGATCGGTGTGCCCGGCCGGCCCATTGCATCTGTTGTGAGCGGGTACGCGTTGTATCCCGAAATACACGTTGTACAGCAATTGACCGATCGGTGTGCCCGGCCGGCCCATTGCATCTGTTTGTGAGCGGGTACGCGTTGTACAGCAATGGACCGATCGGTGTGCCCGGCCGGCCCATTGCATCTGTTGTGAGCGGGTATGCGTTGTATCCCGAAATACGCGTTGTACAGCAATGGATCGAGCGGTGCGCACGCGTTGGCTGGGGCCTGGCATGGCAACGGACGCGTATTCGAAGCTTCAACGAGTCTGATGCAGTGAATTCAGTTGGCCAGCCACAACAATGTTGCAAAATCATGGGTGTCATGAACTTGGATTTTTGAAGGATGCTGTGGGCGTGTATTAGTGCTGCTATTCCATGGATTGGTCAGATTCAGAAGATGCAAACGACTTGGACCTATCACTTTGGACACATGGGACAGTATCTGCCTCTGCAGCACACATATAATGCTGGCTGTTCCCCTGAGAGCTCACTTGCCTGCACTACATGCTCCAGGACGACATCTGCCACCAACACTGCTGCTGTCTCTGCATCCTCTGGCTACTGCAATGGCACGTACTGTGGAGAGAGCCCCAGCCTTCAGCCTTGAGGAGAACCAGGCCCTGCTGGACAGCCTCCTTCCACAGTACAGCAAGCTGTATGGGACACCAGGGGAGCAGGTGAGTGTGCTGTCCACTGCCTTACTAATTTTGCATGTTGTCTGACTAGCAGGACTTACAGTGTGCACACCACTGGCTAGCATGCTCACTGAGTAGTTCTGAGCCCCCAAAGTGTGTAGTTACATGCACTGAACAGGTACAGTGCAGTAACAGTGCATTCCAACAAGGTTTACTTTCCATGCAATGATACCATGTAGTAACTGCTGGCAAACTGTTCATAGCCATCATTGCACTGCCTGTGTACATCATGTGCCCCAGTGATTGAGACATGTATATCCAACTGTGTGATGCACGGATATGTTGCATGTGTAGTAATGGCATTTTCACTTTGTCATCCTCACAGGTTGATGCCCACCAGAAGCAGAAAATCTGGCTGACCATCGCCCGGGCAGTAAGATCCGTGGGGACTACAAGCGCCGGATCCGCAACTGCCAGAAGAGGTGGCAGGACCTTCGAGGCTGGACCCGGAGGATCGCAAGGGTCCAGCTGAAGCTGTCGCCTCCTCGCAGGAGGGGCGGACACCGGACCCTGACCCCCACATGCTCAGGATCCTGGCGGTGGTCTTCCCTGACCTGGATGGGCAGCTGAAGGCCAGACAGCAGCAAGGAGGGGTGAGTCCATGACAGCACTGTGCACTTTGTCTGACATGCTATGTGCCCTCCTCTGGCCTGGTTAAACTTCCACAGTACATCAGTCTTGTGGTCCAGGACCCATGTCCCTCTATTGTGACATGCCCACTCCTCATCTGATACGCATATGTGTGGCCCTTACAGTCAGGAAATTGTGTCACTTGGGGACTGTGTCATTGCATTTTGCTTTGCTCAAGGTGGGGGACAGCATTTGTTCCGGTGACTATGTTGTGGGATTCATGGGTGGGTCAATTGCTCACACAATGCCCAAGTCCTGACATGTAATCTGGGTGTAACTTTGATATGTGGTCCACTTGCTGATCTGATTCACCACATGTCCCTGGGGTATTTGGCACACCCCCATGCTGTGGGTGGGAACAATGTTTGGGCCTCAGGAGTATGTATATCAAGTGTGTCACACATGCTTAGACACCTGCCTACTGTCCAGGACTCATCCCTCTTACAGGTGGAGCTGGACAGTCATGCCTACTCCAGGGCATACAATAGACTCTGTACTCCCACTCCCGTGGATCATCTGACATGTTGTGATCAGTGACATGTTCCCTCAGGTGTCTGCCTCTGTGTCAGTGTGCTGTGGCTTCGTTGTCAGGACTACTGTTATGTTTGTCGGTTAGGGTTCAGCATGCCATCTGAGATGTGACCATGTGAGACGATACTTCTGTGACTTATAGATGTTTGATCACTTGACTGTGCACACAGGTGTAGCGACTGTGACTTTCAGGCAGCTGTTATTCATTCACAGCACACTGTGAGGTGCTCAGGTTCTGGGAGTTGTGTTTCATGTCCCCCATATGTCCAATTGGCATGACGTGGACAAATACTAGTTCAGATGATGTGGTGTGTGGGGGATGGACATGTGCACTTGTCAGTTGCATAACTTGCATTCCCCATGTCCTAGGATTGTGACACAGTGCAGACTGTTGTTGGCAGGCTGCCATGGCCATGTGACTGGAGACAGTGATGTATGACTTTGCAGGCATGCCTGTGTCATGGCATTAAACTTCCTAAGAGTGATCCTGCAGGGGAGTGACATGTGCAACATGCACCCCATTGTGGCATGGACTATCCGGACATGGGTGCATCATGGTGTCTGGTGCTGGTATGCATCACATGCATTTCTATTTGGACTCTGGCCATCCCTTTCTCCGGACACCTGCACTGACTCAGTGGCAAGAGATGTGATGTGTGCATGTTCACATACTTCACTGTGTTCCCTGCAATGTCCAACAACTGTGTAGGTGGTGCATGTGTCCACACTGGGGTCTTACCATCAGACAGGCACCAGACAGATGGGTGCAAGGGCAGGAGGGTGTGAGTCCCATGGTTGACCATCAGACTGACAATTGGCTTCTCCAAATCTGTGTGAGGAGTTTTGGCAATGTTCTACTAAGGATGCCAGGGCTTGCTCTGTAAGTGCTGTACTTACTGTGGTGTGTGCGGTCAGTGCAGGTGACTGATGTTTGTCTGTTTCCCTAATTGTTTGCAGATACATCCACGGCCACAGGAGGGGACAGCTCCACGGACCAGGAGGAGCAGCGGAGCCAGACTGGGTCAGCATCCGACGAGTGGTCAGAGGGACCCAGTGGCACGGAGGGCGAGGGAGCCACACCGAGGAGTCCTCAGCACCATCCACCTCAGCTGAGGACCACAGCAGCTCGGAAGATGACTCCCTTGTGGAGGCGGGTGTCAGCAGCCACCACACCCCCGCTAGTCTGTCTGGCCCCGCCACCACCACCACCAGCACCGCCCTCCCATTGGCTCCAATTCCAGACGTCCATGGAGGCTCCCGTGTTCGGGAGCGTGTCTCCTTCGTGCCAGGCACCGCACCCCCTGCCCCTGTGTCCCCTGCTGCCCTGAGTGAGGAGTCTGTGTACCTACTTCGGCAGCTCCATGTAGGGCAGACAGCAATGCTGAGTGTCCTCCATGCACACACCACTCTGTTGACACAGCTGGTGTCGTTCATGGAGGGCATCTCGACGGGTATGTCTGCCCTACAGAGGAGCAATAAGTCCATGGACTCCTCCCTGACGGCAGTAGTGTCCCTCCTCCAGCAGTCCCTCCCACCTCCTACCTCTGCCCCGTCCACACTTCCTGGCACCCTACCTGTCCAAAGCACATGCACACCTGCACATTCACCCAAGCACACAGACACGAGCAGCACAGACACACCCAAAAGAAAGGCAAGACGTGCACACAAGCATCCTCAGGGGACAGATACCACACACACAGGGGATGGGGAACAGACACACACACAGGCATCCACAGTCACACCGCAGTCCTCCAAATCCTCTCCCTCCAAGACCCCTTCCCTTGCCTCACCTGCAACCCCACCTACACAGCAGGTCTTCCTGTGTGACCTCGGCCTCTTCCCCTCCGATCCTGCAGATCCGGCATAATGGGGAAGAGGAAGTCCACCCACACAGAGGGGAGTGCCCCTCGCCCCCGGACACCCTCCCCCAGGCGCAGACAGACTGAGGACCCCATTCGGAAGTCCCCCGGACCAGGAAGGGCAAGACCCACCACCACCACCACGCAGCTCCACCACCCAGTCTCTCTCCTCCATCCCCCAGGCCACCACTCCACAGGTTCCACCGCCACACCCTGCCCCAGGTTCTCCCACACACCGATACCGCATCCCCAAACTGCTTAGGCCCTCCCCCTGCCACTTGCACTTCCACCCCCAACCCAGACGCTCAGCCTGTTTGTGCCACTGGTGTGGAGACCGGGTCCCCCTCTGTCCTGCCCACCTCATCTGCCCACCCTTCCACTCCCTTGGAGGCATGCACTGCAGTGGAGTCCACAACCACCCCGTCTGACTCGGGCACTGCAGTGGTGCCGGCCCCCCCTGAGTCAGACACCTCCACTGCAGTTGCTGGTGACACTCCTGCACCCACCACCCCTTCACTGCCTCACTCTGGCATCCCCTGATCCTGTCCCTGCGGTGCCTGGCCTGCCCCTTGTATGCCCCTCCAAGGGGATGTCCCCTGTCCCTACCAGTGCAGGCAAGCAATGGGTGACAAGTTGTCACATATCACCCTGTTGGGACTGTGTATTTGGACTGGCCATTGGCCTTAGTTTAATTTGGACTTCTGATTTTTTATTTACATTTGCTGAATAAAGCCTATTTTTGTTTACTTGTGGTTTTTCTTTTAATGTACATGATGTACATGGTTATCATCATGCATTTGCAGTTGTAATAGTGTTCAGATCAGGAAATGAAGTGTTGCAGTGATGGACTCCATGTGGTCCATGGGATGTGTGTCCTGTTGTAGTCTGGATCTATGGCATCATCTGCTGCAGTCTGAGGGTGTGATGTTCAGCATATGACACAGGGATGTACGTTTTGCATTTGTAAATTAACATCTTTGTCTTACAGTGATGCACATCTGGTGGGATTACCACTGTTCAATGTTCCTATTTCCCTGACTGTGTGCCCATCTCCACTGGACATGCAGTTTAGCACACCAATGTTGAAGGACTCATCAGTGTATACAGTGCACCTTGCTTGACACGTGTTTTGGGTGTATGCAGATGACTGACGTGACACTCCCGTACGCAGGCTGATGTGAGCAGAGCCTTCAGTGTGTTGTAGTTGTTGACTCACTGACTGAGTGTTCTGCCGACATGTTTGAGTCGTGCACAGACAAGGCTTGGCACCTCGGACCTTCCACAGCAGTGGAGTGCCCTCATGGCAGTGTGTAATCCCGTGACATTGCCTGGGCCCGTGTTTTGTGTTGTGTAAGCATGTCTGTGCGTGTACCCATCCCTTTTCCTACACAGGCTGTGTCCCTACGGATGTTACTGTTTCTGATGCTTGCTGAGTTGTTCTGTGTTCATCAAGCATCTTGGACCTGGTTACTCCGGGATGTGGGTGCATGGCTAACTAAGGTTCATCAGGTTGTCATCCCAGGTTGTCTTTGTTGTCAGGGCTGGGGATGTGGGCAAATGCAGATGGGACACATTCAGGATTCCCCTTGGCACTTGTTGGTTACACATGTCATGTAATTTACAGTCTATGGTAGCTTTCAGTGATTGTGACACGTTGTGTGTGTGACTGCTGCCACTCCTCAGGGTCAGAGCTGCAATGTTGGAAGTTGTGTACGTGTGTTCTTTGTGTGTCACCTTGTCTTCTTCATTGGTGTGTGACTATGGCCAGGATCCCATTGATTGTGGTGGATTTCACGTCATGCCCATGTACCGCCTAGTGTGCAGTGTGTCAGACATTCACGAGTCTTGTTGACTGGCCATGTGTGATGGGTTTCTGCACCTTAGTTCCCCCACCACCCCTGGGATTGTCATGGGTGCATGTGCAATGTCACCAGTCCATGTGAGCTTCACTGCTGCACATTGGTGGAGATCAAGGTGTGTGGTGTTGAGTGTGTGCAAATGTGAGTTGTTGCACGGCTAGACCCCTACCTCCATATTGGCCATGGCTGGCAGGCCATGCTGTTTGATTTGTGCTTGTGTAGGTGTGATGGTAGTTTGTTGCTCAGGACACATGGCTGTGGTTCACAGTGTGAATGACATCTACCTTTGTCATCACAGTGGGATTATCATGCAGGGTAGTGTCACCACAATGTGGGGTACCTGGGGGTTGTGCTGTGGTGGGTCTGTCTCTTGCTGTGTTAGTTGCTGTTCCTACTAGACTTTTATAGACGAACTGTTTTTCTTATAACTGATTGTGTAAATAATAATATAACTGCTAAAAATAGTATGTGAAGGGATTTTAATGATTTTAAAATTAAGAATTATTTCAGAAAGGTATGTAATTTGAGTGAAAATGTTATAAATGTTTATTAATTATGATGAATGTATTTGTTCTTTTATGATCATTTTTATTGTGGTCGAATAAAGAATATGACTATGACTACTAGCTTGTGTGACATGTGTAATTTGGGCTCCCTCTCATCTAACAATGCCTCTTTGCCCACATAGGGGAATCCGATCCATGAGTTACTTTAGTATGGCACTGTATACACATCTGTGTAATTGGAATTCAGTCCTCCTCATGTGTTGTGTGGTTGCCTGGGGACACTGGCACACACCCCCATCACCTGTTGTGTTTGATATGCAGTGTGGGTCTGCCTGTTTGTGTTTGTGCATTTGCACCACTGCATTGACATATATTGAGTGTGCCATTGGCTGTATGTTGTTTGGTGGCTTTCCCCTGCTGTCCCTGGGACTCCTAGGTCATCAGTCAGCACAATAATCATGGTTTGTATGTCCCATTGCTGCCATGGTATGGTATTTGTTCACCTGAACATCTACAGTCTCCCTAGGATATCTACATTTGTGTGTCCATTGGTGCAGATATGTGGGTCTGCATTATGATGGTCACTTCTGTCATTGTGTTATTCGTGAATGTTGACAATGTGAGCCCCCATGGGTGATGTTTGTATGCACATGGCCAAAGGTATGTTTTATTTGCACTGCACTGTTTGCCTCACCCAATCTATGTTGCTATGGGACACAAGCACTACTATGCCACTGATGTGTTTGTTGTTGTGTGACCAGGAATCATCCATGCAGTTTGGCTTTGGCAGCTTTTACCCAGACTACACTTCCCTTTTGATCACTGTGGTGATGGGGCTTTGGGCCCCATTGCCACACTGTTCAAAAGGTGCATCAGCTATGGACCCCACACTTCCCTTTTGGTCACTGTGGTGATGGGGCTTTGGGCCCCATTGCCACACTGTTCAAAAGGTGCATCAGCTATGGACCCCACACTTACCTTTTGGTCGCTGTGGTGATGGGGCTTTGGGCCCCATTGCCACACTATTCAAAAGGTGCATCAGCTATGGACCCCACACTTCCCTTTTGGTCACTGTGGTGATGGGGCTTTGGGCCCCATTGCCACACTGTTCAAAAGGTGCATCAGCTATGGACCCCACACCTACCTTTTGGTCGCTGTGGTGATGGGGCTTTGGGCCCCATTGCCACACTGTTCAAAAGGTGTATCAGCTATGGACCCCACACTTCCCTTTTGGTCACTGTGGTGATGGGGTGTTCAACCCCATTGCCACAGTGGCCATGGTCGGCTTGCATTGTGGAGGCCACACACATTTATGTGTGACACATGTGCTAGGGGGTCACATTGTATGTTCAATGTCATGTTCAGTGTTGTAGGCATTTGTCACAGACTACACACGCTTGTCATGGTGTTGGGGGGGATGTAATTTTCAGACATTCCTTATGTGGGAGTATGCTGGTTGTGTCATGCATTACCCGTCCTATGAGTAGGGGAGGAGGTAGTGGCAGGCATCTAGCCCCCTGAGTAGGGGTGGTGGTAGTGGTAGGCATCCAGCCCCTTGAGGGTGGGGATGGTAGTAGTGACAGGCATCCAGGCACCCCTGAGTAGGGGTGGTGGTAGTGGTAGGCATCCAGCCCCCTGAGTAGGGGTGGTGGTAGTGGTGGCCATCCATCCCCTAAGGGTGGGGTTGGTAGTAGTGACAGGCATCCAGCCCCCTGAGGGTGGGGATGGTAGTAGTGACAGGCATCCAGCCCCCCCTGAGTAGGGGTGGTGGTAGTGGCAGGCATCCAGCCCCCCTGAGTAGGGGTAGTGGTAGGCATCCAGCCCCCCCTGAGTAGGGGTGGTGGTAGTGGTAGGCATCCAGCCCCTTGAGGGTGGGGATGGTAGTAGTGACAGGCATCCAGGCACCCCTGAGTAGGGGTGGTGGTAGTGGTAGGCATCCAGCCCCCCCTGAGTAGGGTTGGTGGTAGTGGTGGCCATCCATCCCCCTAAGGGTGGGGATGGTAGTAGTGACAGGCATCCAGCCCCCTGAGGGTGGGGATGGTAGTAGTGACAGGCATCCAGCCCCCCCTGAGTAGGGGTGGTGGTAGTGGTAGGTATCCAGCCCCCCCCTGAGTAGGGGTGGTGGTAGTGGTAGGCATGCAGCCCCCAGAGGGTGGGGATGGTGGTAGTGGTAGGCATCCAGCCCCCTGAGTAGGGGTGGTGGTAGTGGCAGGCATCCAGCCCCCTGAGTAGGGGTGGTGGTAGTGGTAGGCATCCAGGCCCCCTGAGTAGGGGTGGTGGTAGTGGTGGCCATCCATCCCCTAAGGGTGGGGATGGTAGTAGTGACAGGCATCCAGCCCCCTGAGGGTGGGGATGGTAGTGGTGACAGGCATCCAGCCCCCCCTGAGTAGGGGTGGTGGTAGTGGCAGGCATCCACCCCCCTGAGTAGGGGTAGTGGTAGAGCATCCAGCCCCCTGAGTAGGGGTGGTGGTAGTGGTAGGCATCCAGCCCCTGAGGGTGGGGATGGTAGTAGTGACAGGCATCCAGGCACCCCTGAGTAGGGGTGGTGGTAGTGAGTGAGGCATCCAGCCCCCTCAGTAGGGGTGGTGGTAGTGGTGGCCATCTATCCCCCTAAGGGTGGGGATGGTAGTAGTGACAGGCATCCAGCCCCTGAGGGTGGGGATGGTAGTAGTGACAGGCATCCAGCCCCCCCTGAGTAGGGGTGGTGGTAGTGGCAGGTATCCAGCCCCCCCCTGAGTAGGGGTGGTGGTAGTGGTAGGCATCCAGCCCCCCCTGAGTAGGGTTGGTGGTAGTGGTAGGCATCCAGCCCCCTGAGTGTGGGGATGGTGGTAGTGGTAGGCATCCAGCCCCCTGAGTAGGGGTGGTGGTAGTGGCAGGCATCCAGCCCCTCTGAGTAGGGGTGGTGGTAGTGGTAGGCATCCAGGCCCCCTGAGTAGGGGTGGTGGTAGTGGTAGGCATCCATCCCCTAAGGGTGGGGATGGTAGTAGTGACAGGCATCGAGCCCCCCTGAGTGGGGTGGTGGTAGTGGCAGGCATCCAGCCCCCTGAGTAGGGGTGGTGGTAGTGGTAGGCATCCAGCCCCCTGAGGGTGGGGATGGTAGTAGTGACAGGCATCCAGGCACCCCTGAGTAGGGGTGGTGGTAGTGGTAGGCATCAAGGCACCCCTGAGTAGGGGTGGTGGTAGTGGTAGGCATCCATCCCCCTAAGGGTGGGGATGGTAGTAGTGACAGGCATCCAGCCCCCCCTGAGTGGGGTGGTGGTAGTGGCAGGCATCCAGCCCCCTATGGGTGTGTATGGCATTGGTGATGGCCATCCCACCCCTATGGTTCTGCTGTTGCTGGTGTACGTCATTTGTGCATCCCTATGTGTGTGTGACATATTTCGGGTACGTGTGTTTGTTTGTATTGTTGGTGTTTGACTTACCATCTGCGCCGTACGCGTCCGTGCCGGTCCCGGTAATAGATGTAGAGTATAGGTAGGACCTTCGCAATGGGATTCATGCTTGGATCGTCTCGTTCGGGTTTCTCGTGTCTTCGAGTCGTACTCGTAGCAGGCTTGTTCGTCTCGTAGGCGTGGATCGTCTTGTGGCGCTAAACGGAGCTTATGTACGGCTCGCCCGGATGATCAAACGTCCCGGATGTAGTGACGGGTTCGGCGCGTACGGAGTGTGCATCGTACTCGTCCGGCCGGAAGGTGCTGTGTATTTGCTTCCGTACGACTCGATTCGGTGTTTACGGATCCGGCTCGGGCGGGGAACAGGAGCTGAATTGGGTAAGGACGGCTCGCTCGGAAACTGGGTTGTTATACGCATCGTACTTGTTCCTAACTTCCGTATTTCTGAGTGGTGTACTGCCAACATTCTTAAATGATGGAAAGTACTTTGGACACACTTTTCTTGAAAAACAAGCCAGAGAATGACCTTGCAAGTTAGTATATTTTCTTACTTTACATGGATCTAGTCCTTGTAACATCTTAATCTTCTGTTTAAGACTTTTTTGGCATATTCTCATAAAAAAACTCGTAATATGTCAATAGATTCCTGTCTAATACTGCAAATACTACTACAATACCACTTATACACTGGAGCTTGTGTACGTCCTCCTTGAACTTCTTCAGCTATTACTTCTTTCACATTTCTAGAAACCATCTTTTCTTTTTCAATTGGACAACCATCCTTTATCTCGTAACAACGCACCACTGGTATCAACTGCATGAACTAATGAATTTTGTTGAAAATAGCTCTCTTCATTAAAAAAGGCTCAGTACTAGAAGTGTGCTTCCATTCACCCGAAATGTTTTGCAAAGTTACTTCTATTAACCAGTCTTTTCTTTTGCTTTTCTCCTTCATAAAGTGCATTGTTTTATTTAATGTTTTCATTCTCTTCAATACCAATATAAATAATTTTCTTTTCAATTCAGAAGCTTTTTCTAATACACTTTCAATCTGTTGTTTTTTCTTGTAAGCTGGTTGATCTTTTTTATATTTTTTACAATCTTTCAATACATTTTGTAGTACTCTACTTTTATACATTCTCTTCCCACACATCTCTATATTCTTTCATCCTTATTTCAACATGGATTATTTTCCATAATCACTTTTCCATTAATATGTCCTTTTTTTCATGCTTTCCTTGTGATTGGTTGTATTAACTTCTCTTCTCTCTTTCCATCATTTTGAAAATTCATCACGTTCTTTTGGTGTACTTTAACAAATTTTTAGTTCGCCTACCAGAAGTCTCTTTCTTCACACGTCACATTTTGAACTTCATCTAACTTCACGCTTTTCTCTTCCTTTAAATAGTGTACTGTCTTTTTCTTTTCTTTCTTTCGATCTTTTCTTGCCATACTCAACCTTTATTAGTAATAATGGTGAATATCCGGGAAAAAAGCAAAGCTTAATAGTTTTTGGTAAATGGTTTTATGTTGTTAAAGACGACTATATCAAAACATCTTCATCTATAAATTAAGAAATATTTTCAATTGCACTGGGTAAAAGCCATGTCAGAGCACAGCACAATTCCTACAATTAGAAGACATCACGACCTCTACACAACAGAACTCACAGAGCAGCCAACTAAAGCTGATTTCTGCTGCTGCTCCAAATCAACGTGTAAAGTGCAGTCTGTCAAGTTACGGCCTGCATGGTTCCTGTGATTGAGGTATGTCTCTACTTCTGCACATGTCATTCCTCACATGTAAGTCATACATTTGAAAGATGCTTCCTTGTCATATAAAACAGAAGTATACATATATTTGGCTGCTTCTCTTATATATGGTGCACTAGCAAAAAGGTACAGACTCATGCATGCATGGCTTCAGGAAGATGCGAGATCTTGACAGCAGAAAAACATGAAGGAGGCTGTGCTGCTTTGTTTTTGCCATACTCAATAAGCCCAATCTATTGCTCTTTCTGTAATTCTTCTTCCTCTTGCTGTACCTCTCCCTGCCTCTCTTTGCGTGCAATCTCCTGTTCCTCTTTCTGCACTTCTCTTGCCTCATTCTGCACCCCTCTTGAATGTTTCTGCACCTCTTTGTCTGTTTCTGCAACTCTCTTGCCTCTTTCTCTGTACTTCCCTCTCTTGCCTCTTTCTGCAGCCTCTGTTGCTTCTTTATGAACTCTCTCTTGCCTCTTTCTGCATCCCTCTTGCCCTCTACCTGCACCTCTGTTGCTTGTTTGTGGCACTTCTCTTGCTTCTTTCTGCACCTTTCTTGCTTCTTTCTGTACCCTGTTGCCTCTTTCTACACCCTTCTTCCCTCTTTGTGCACTCTCATGTTGCGTCTTTCTGCACCCTCTTGCCTCTTTATGCACTTCTTTGCTTCTTTCTGCACTACTCTTGCCTCCTCCTACAGCCTTCCTTGCCTCTTTCTGCATCTCTGTTGTTTCTTTGCAATGCTCTTGCTTCTTTCTGCACATCTCGTGTAAATTTCTGCACCCCTCTTGCTTACATCTACACCTCTGTTGGTTCTTTCTGTACTGCTATTCCTTCTTTTATGCACCTCTTTTGCCTCCGTTTCTGCAACTCTCCTGTCATCTTTCTTCCCGTTCTCTCTTGCTTCTTTTTCTGCACCTCTCTTGCTTCTTTTGCACCCCTCTTGCCTCTTTCTGCACCCTCCTTCTCTCTCTCTCCAACTTTCTTGTCTCCTTTCTGCAACCCTGTTTCCTTTTTCTGCACCTCTCTTGCCTGTTTCAGCAACTCTCTTGCATCTTTCGGTAGTTCTCTTCCTCCTTTTCCACCTCTGTTGCTTCTTTCTGCACATCTCTGCAAATTTCTGCACCCTCTTGCCTACTTCTGCACCTCTATTGGTTCTTTCTGCACTGCTCTTGCTTCTTTATGCACCTCCTTTGCCTCTTTCTGCAACTCTCTTGCCTCTTTCAGCACCCCTCTTGCCTCTTTCTGCACTCTCCGTTGTTTCTTTTGCACTTTTCTTGCCTCTTTCGTGCACCCTCTCTTGTCTGTTTGTGCACCTCTTTTCATTCTTTTCTGCACTGCTCTTACTTCTTTGCACCTCTCTTGCAAATTTTGGCACTCCTCTTGCTTCTTTCAGCATACCTTTCTTCTTCCTTCTGCAACCCTGTTGGTTCTTTCCTGCGATTACTCTTCCTCTTCTGTACCTCACTTGCTCTTCGCACCTCTCTTGCTTCTTTTCTGCACTCTGCTTCTTTCTGTACTTCTCTTTACTCCTTCTGCACCCCTTCCTCTTCTGTACCTCTCTCTTGACTCTTTCACCTCTCTGTTGCTTCTTCTGCACTTCTTTGCCTCTTTCTGTACCCAACTTGCCTCTTCCTGTACCTTCTTGTTTCTCTTTCTGCACCTCTCATGCCTGTCTATCTGCAACTCGCTGCTCCTCTCTGCACCCTCTTGCCTCTTTCTGCACGCCTGTTCCCTCTTCTGGGCACTTCTCTTGGCCCTCCTTTCTTGCACCTCCTGTTGCACGTTTCTGCACCTCTCTTGTGCCTGTTTCTGCAACTCGCCTCTTTGCCTCTTTCTGCAGTTGTCCTGCCTCCTTTCTGCAGCTCTGCTGCTTCTCTGTTTGCACTTCTGTTTGCTTTTCTGCACCTTCTCTTGCTTCGTTTCTGCACCCCTGTTACCCTCTCTGCACCCCTCTTCCTCTTCTGCACCCCTGTTGCCTCTTTCTGCACCCTCTTGGCCTCTTTCAAAATGCACTCTGTTACTTCTTTCTGCACTACTCTTGCTCTTCCTGCAGCCCACTTGCCTCTTCCTGCACCTCTGTTGCTTCTTCTGTGCAATTGCTCTTGCTTCTCTATCTGCACATCTTGTGTACATCCTCCTGCACCCCCTCTTGCCTACTATCTTACATGCTTCTTCCTCGTTCGGTTTCTCTTTACTCTTTCTGCACTGCTGTTCCTTCTTCATGCACCTCTGCTTGGCCTGTTTCTGCAACTGTCCTGGCTCTTTCTGCAGTCGCCCTGCCTCCTTCTGCACCTCTGTTGCTTCTTTTGTACATCTCTCTTGCTTACTTTCTGCACCTCTCTTGCTTCTTTTGTGCACCCCTTCTCTGCTTCTTTCTCTGCACTCTCTTCTTCTCTCTTTGAAATATGAAGTGCACTCTGCTCAAGTGTTAAGGTCTTCATGGTCTTCTGATTGAGATATGTATGAACGTGGGCACATGTATTGTGATATGTCTTATACATCTGAACATACTATCATACATATAAACACAGGTATACATCTATTTGTATGTTTCTTTGATATATGATGCCACTAACAAAAGGTACAGACACATGCATGCATGCTTTTAGGAAGATGGTGTGACTTATACACCAGAGACATGTGTGAAGGATTGGCTGCTATATATTCTGACTCAGGCCCAACACTCCTAAGGTAGTCATTGAATGATGAAGCAGCAGCACAAAAGTGAGGTGTTTAAGGCATATAAGGAGTAAGAATTAGTTATAGACGCTACTTTGTATGAAGTCTGCGGAAACCTACACATTCAAGTATACCACATAATGTTCATTATCTGCTCTCAAATGTGTGAAGAGCAATGTGTCAAGTTTTGCGGTCTGCATGGTTGCTGTAATCTAAGGTATATCTCCCACTTCAGCACATGTATTCTGACTTATTATGCATCTGAAGATGCTAGGACATTTAAAACACAAGCATGCATACTATTTGTATATTACTTTTATATATGATATTGCCAGCAAAAAGGTACATGACTTATGTGCATAAATGGTTTCTGGAACATGCTAGACTTATTGCCAAGATATATGATGGGTGTGCATCAGTGATTTTACATGACTCCGC